>JABFPN010006526.1:0-11469 GCA_022817305.1 Leptoteleia sp. ZL-2020 | reverse complement strand
CTCCCCCCCCCCCCGCTCCCCCCCCCGACTCCCAGTTTTCGCCCTTTATTTTTCTTGCCTTTTTCCTTCGCTCTACTCCAAAGGTTCCACTCAATCATCGCGGTATTGAAAAACTAATCCAATTATTCGCCTCTTTTTCTATTTAAGTGCAGTAATTTCTTAATTCCAGACCGAATCGTTCGGCAGTTGCTCCTTTATTACTTTTGCCTTGTTGATGAAAAGAATTATTTGGGCCGCCGTTTAAAGTGCTTAACGGGATTTCAATTTTTTCGCGGTTTCATTTCGACGGGTCGTTTAAAAGTTCCTTACGTTCGATCATTAATTTATTGCCGTTGAATAGTATCCTGGAGTTTTACTTGTAACGACGTTGCATTCAATTGTCAACAAATTCGACAATGTTTATCGAATTAAATTTCCTCATTATTATTATTACTATTATTATTATTATTATTATTATTATCATTATTATCGTCAAACGAATTTTCGAGATATTAATTATCAATTAATTTTGATTGTTCATTAGCTTTTGATAGATTTGAAACTAGGCATAAACAAACGTAAATGGTACAATTGAATTTGTCGATATTTTATTACAAAGTGATATAAATTTATTACTAATTGCTACTATTTCGTTTCAGTGACAAATATTTGGACCAACGTAATTGGTTATTTCAACTAAAAATTTTGATCAGCTAAAAAAGAACCAAATTTTTGCTCACAACCAAGCATTTTTCTCCATGTCAACGCTATCGTTTAACAAGGACCAATATTTTTCTTCAGCCGGTGGCATTGAGATGAAGCATCTTACTAATAATCAAGGTAACGGGTTCTATTCCGCGACAACATTTTTTTCTAATATTTCTAGAAAATGTATTTCACAAACGTTACTGTATTATACCATAAGGAATACTTTAAACGCACACGTATTGGTGCAAGGAAATGAAAAGAAACAGGACTAGTTGTTAAAAACGTCAATGCGTTAGTTGTTGATAAAGCTTCGAAATATGTGGCTCAACTAAAAAGGAACACAAAACAAAAAAAGAAGACGGAAAGCCGGAAGCAAATAAAGTGACGGCAATTCCGTGATGATGTATAGCATGTGGCGTGACCGTCGACCTTTCCCTCAGAAATGCCAAATGGACTTGAGGGCATTGGTCCCTAATTCGCCCGGTCGCGCGGACGTCAAACAAACAACCGGCAATTAAATGCAAATACGGCTAATGCGGGGCTGGGTTCGAGCTGCAAGTCATCGCGCTCGTTAGAAGATTCACCAGGCGCCATTTTGCAAGTCGATACATGGGAGAATCATGTTTTGATAACTCAACGATAACAGGCCGCAAACTGACATAATTAAATTCATTCCCTCGGCGGTGTTGTTTCATTGCCCGTCATTTATATAAATTCATAATCGTCAATTTTTTTCCAAGCTCCAGAGCTACAAATGTTTTTGACCGGCAAAATGCAGACGCAAAATTGTTCAAACTTTATTTCTTCCGGGATTTCATATTACGTACATGAAAGAGAATAAAGAACCAATTTTGTTGCGAGTATAAAAATGTTTTCAATTGGCGTCGGCCTAAAGGATGCGCTCCCAGAGGACCAGATAATCTCTTTCATTCAGCAAACTAATAGTTATACTGACTCTGCCAGGACTAAGGACGCTCCGCGTGGTCTTCCTTTTCACGCTAGATGCGTATCTCTATCTACGGTATAAATCCTTGTAATCTCTATGTTCGTGCACGAACCTGCTCGCGCGTTATTCTATTATACGACTTGCATTAGCAACATAACCCAACCACAGCTTACATATTGTATTTGTAATGCTCAACGAATTCCAGATATAAATACGATACATTTTTTTCCACTTTTTATTCAATTTTATAATCAAAGGAAAAAAGTAATATATGGTTCGACTCGTTTATCTTCTGGGATTCAGTTCCTTCTTATTGCTGGAAAATTAACTTAATCACTATATTCGAGTATGTGTAGTTTAGTAACTTTTGAGGAAAACTTTAAGCTTTTATCGTGTGCATAATTGTCTTATGTTACACATATCAGTGGTAAAGATTTTTATCACAGCTTTGTTGATGTTTGTCATGGTTTTCTAACAAGATTTGCCATAAGTCTAAAATATTCCTGGATATATCCATGCAAGTATCAAAAGAATCTTAATATTCTTTGTCCTAAAATAATAGGGAAAATTTGTACGAATCGGCTGGATGAGGTTCCGTTTGCTGTTAACTATGGTAATTTTTCCAAAGATATTTTTCTCAGTGCAAGTGTACGCGCGAAACTGAAAAGATCGAACTCCGGGTTGCTTTAGACTTGATTACACCGTTATAGAAGAAGCCTCGCCACAAATCCCATGGGAACACCGTTGACTCTGAGCCACGTTTACGCGGTTCGTAGCGGCTTAATGGCCCAGCGATGCGCTCGACCGACGAAATCAAATCAGAACGTCAGCAGGACGTTTAAGGACGGATCACGAGTCATCTCTACTTTTCCTCCCAACAATCCTCGTTATTCTTTCTTTCACGCACTTTAAGCCTTTATATATACACGTATACATTTATACGTTTGATATTAACGAGCTGACTTTGCGGAGCGTTTGCTCAACCCCTCGATTTCTTACCATTACTTTGCATAAAATTACTGCGCCAATTATTTGTCAAAACATTTTTACGACCTTTCGATTGAATACCAAAATTGGCCTAATTAAATGTATGGCTCGAGTAACTTTTGTTTGCGACAAAAAACTGTAATAAAAAAAATTTGATATTATTAATGAGTACTCGAATGTGATCATTGCTTTATGAGACGTGAATCGTTAACATTGTGTTAATGTTGAAATAAATGTTCTCCAGTTTAGATCAGATCACTAAGGTTTGTACTCATATTTATTACACAATAATATATTGACTTAAACAATAATTCTCCTATAACTCCGGTTACTTACCACGAAATGCCAGACTTTAAAAAGCTACGTAGATGTATTAAAAGAAGAAGGATGAAATGAGCGTGGCTGTGTAATTTGAATGAAAGAATGAAGACAACCGCGCTACTTGCAGGCGAATAAACTTCATCGATGATGGTGAAAGGAGATTGTACCTATGAAATATATGATGTCCCCTCATTATCGCGCCATTCTTCCCAGGCGATGGTGCGGAATGATAGGTCGACGAGTGAGTGTATTTAGTCGAATCCCTGCACCGCGAGTCACGCTTTCACAACCTACCTAAATGTTTGATATTACTGAACGCAGCGTGGCCTCCGCCACCCCTAACTGAAAATGCGTTTTCACGCCAATTTGTCTCTCCGGAAGCTTTCACGAGTCTTTACTCGTCTCTCCTACGAAGCTTTCGTCGTCAACATTCATTCGCCCGGAGCGCGGATTTCGCGCACATCAACGGGCATCAAATACATCTCGTCAAATGTTTTTTTTTTCTTTTTTGTCAACTCAAAATTGTCAAACAAATAACGTCACTTTTTTTTCATTTATTTGTCATTCAATTTGCCATTCCCAGTGCGAGAGCTTTTCGGACTGCGCTTCCGTTTTTTTCGGCCGACGTTATTCCAATTAGAGCGGGTGTAATTTTGAAAATTGAACCGAACTTAATGACGAAATACGACGAATATGTCGTTATTTGTCTCGGCGAGTAAAGACGTGCCAAGTGCAACTTGTCTCTACCCTATTTTTAGGGATCCTTGCCGCTACCACTCTTTTTCCCTCGACGTACCTTCCTCTCACTATTCCTATTCGACATTTACCTTTTTCATTCTTCGACTTTTTTATCTCAACCTTCGCCGGGAGGAGACCTGTCGGAAGCCCTCATAAATATTCCGGCGACACTAAGCGTTTCATATTTTTCCTATTCCTCGCTACAGTGTGTATACATAAAGGGTACGTACGTGTGGAAGATGCATGTGTCGCATCTCCACGTATAGGCATCTCCTCACTTTGGCAAGGATCCCTCCGACGTATTACAGAACGTCGTATTTGACTCGGTTATGCCGATCATTCTACCATTTTGACACATTTGCGCCACTGTTTTTCAAGGCAATAGCTGTCTTTTATGTACACACCATCCCTTGCCATTCCGCATCGCAAAATATCTTTCAATATTATGTATTACAACACGAAAGGAATGGAAATTAGCTACCTTACACCAATCGTTGAAAGTTTACCATTCGCGAGGTTTCGGTTAATTAGCTCGGCCGGGAAAATACTTTAACGTTAACGAGCAAACAATCGGATAAACGAGCGCAAGGACAATGAGGTAATTGGTGGGGAAAGTTGAAATAAAATTGCAATTACGAATTGTACACCGGTACTTATGAAATGAGCGGCAGGGAGGGGGGAAGAAGCTTTTTGACTAACGAATCATCGGGATATCGCGTTTGGAGCCACGACCAAAGATCCAACAAATAAGTTTCATACAATAATGGGCGCGGAGGATGGAGTCGCTCGTCTTTCTCATTAAGGGAGAGTCGCCCGAGAATGAAAGCTTGCAAGTAGCGGTAGTAAGTGCGCGAGCAAGTGAACAAAGAGGAAGCAGTGGAGGCAAGCAGTTGGTACAAGCAAATGTGAGGGTTGCTCGGTATCCAACGTGGCATCTTTTCCGGGTGTAAGGAGTTGGTGCGCTAACGAGCCGAGCTTGCGTCCGCCCTGGCACAAGGACGAGGAAGGACCCGGGAGGGCACGGGCGGAAACAATTAAATGCTCGTGCCTGAGCGCTCGCATTGTTGGCTCCTTTGCGCGGGCCAAAGTTGCCGAATGCATGCATTCGTTTCGATGTCACGGCATTGAGAGCCGAGTCCTCGGTCGGGAGATACAGTTGACTCAAGCCGCGGACTGACGTTTATTGGGCCAACACGAGTGGCGCGCAAAAGGGTCGCCCCCCCCTCCCCCCGCCCTCCACCTTTTGCTCCCTTTGCGCGCTCGCTGGACCGGTTGCACGCGCGCGACAAATTTGCGGCGCCATTGTCGGCCCTCGTTGCGGACTTTATCTGCTGCTCGTTAATAACTTGCCCGTTGCCGCGTGTGATTCGCCGAATCAAACAGGCCACGATTCGGGATCGGGATTCGGGATCGAGATTCGGATGCTCCTGCGTATCGACACGTGCCGGGGCCAGTGCGCGCTCGAATGCGATTGCCCGTAAGTGTAAGTCAATTATACGGCCTTATAACCATTACTGAAACTGCTTGCGCAGAATGGAGTGATCGTAGGTTCTCACGTTGATTCGCCGTGGCGAATTAACATTCGCCCATTCAATATGTTGCTGGGAATTTCAGCAAATGCGAGCCCGCTAACCCTGTAAGGTCCGTGGCACTACGTGCGATACACTCGATGTATTACTTTTTAACGGTCAGTTATGGAATAAAGGTACTTCTTTCAGGGTGCATACAGAGTATAGATTAACATTTTTTAACCTTTTTCAATAGTCTATGATTATTTCCGTATTAATGTGTACGAATTGGTCTTTAGTGTCTTCCATGGCATCGATGTTATCGAGTGAAATTCAACAAAATCTTTTAAGAATCTTATTTCGTAAATGGTGATTAGTGAACTATAGGTCTGATAACAGTGTCAGTTGGCATATATTTCTATGAGGTTTTCGAAAATAGAATGAATATTAGTCATTCAATGAGCATTATTTGATCATATCAACCATCTTGTGAACCTAAAATCATGTTCAGGTGTATCTAAAACTTAGTAATAATGTTCATAAAATGAATATATTGATGATAAGAATATTTGAAGTATATTCATTAATATATGTATAAGCCTAAAAAGTAAAAATATAAATATAGATAATCTCATTTTAACAATTAAGAGGCAAAGGATTTGTATCAAGTATTTGTTATTCAGCAATCGCCAAACCCAATTCATAATTGGGACTATTATAAGATTTTAAATATATAACCCGTTTACTAATACAAGCTACTAAATTGTTTTATCGTTTTTGTATTTCTTTCAATTTATTTTTCTCCGTGCATGGAATATATATCATATAAATTATTTTAAACATATCTCTTAATGTTATAACTTTAAATTATAAGTGTCCAAATCTTATTACAATCTACAGTGTGTAATTGTATATTCAATTATGTATATTACAGACGTTTATATATAATTGTTTCAAGATCAGTGATAAAGTTATTAAATTTATTACACCAAAGTACTTGGAAAATATTACACGTATCGTAAGTGAGCTATTATTGAGTATTTTCTATAAGTAGTATACTGGTATGATGAAAGTACCTGCATGTAATAATTTTATATTCCGAAGGTTTTATAGCTGTAGGTTGATGTTTCGATGCGATTTTCCGAGTCGGCCAGAGCGGGGTTACCGAGATGCGGGGAAAGAGCTTGCCAAATCAAATTTTCACCGGCTTTATTTGATCATATTTTACATCGGCTTTGACGCTGCCCTCGGAAGGTACGCTTTTAAAATACATTACACACTGAAGCAGGCAAAGGGCGACACTGTATTTATTGTATATAGCTATGTGCATGTGCTATCACATCAAGGGATGATGATTTTTTGATTTTGTAAATAAATGAAATTCTGCAAACATTGATTTTCATAAAGATTTAGATGTGATTTTTTTAAGAATTTAAAAACTTAATTAAGTATATATTTTAGTTGAATGAAATTTTAACCTCACTCGGTTTTCAATAAATATGCAATATGTTGCAAAAAAAATTAGTTTTAAATGATACGAAATGCGGGTGAAGATGGAGGGGCGCACAAAGATGATATATTACATTCATATTATAAGAATTTTGCAAAGTAGTTTTGCATATAAGAGCTTATTGTGAATTCACTAATATGAATAATCAACAAATCATTAACTTTTAATTGTCTGAAGTTCATTTATATTGTTAAAAGTTAAAATTTTTTTGATAAATACTATTACTCAATTATAATCTTCCTTTAATTTTATATAGAAATCCTTGTCTCTGACTTTTTAAAATGAGATTATTTAGAAACAATCTTAATTATAATTATTTCCACTTGTATCAAAAGCTATACTGTATTGTACGCTATTTTCCAATCTTCAATTGGAATGAACTTGATACTCGTATTAAAATCTTAAACAACATCCCGTTTTCAAAGAAAACAACCCTTTATCCTGATTTATGGGTACAAAACTAAAATTATTTAAACATTATACAATTAAACGAATTTTATAGTTAAATAAAATAATAAAAGTCGCTCGGACGAGTGGCATCCATGGTAAATTGAACGTCAGTGTTAAGCAAATGCGACACTTTATTGTCGGTAGCCGGCGATCAGCTATCGGGTTAATTATTTTGAAAGAAAGATGATGCTAACACGCGCGATAGGTTGGGCGATGCACGTATCTGCAGTGCAAATATAATAAATGAATATATGCTTCGCGACATGAGCGGCGGCAACAGCGGCGCAGAGTGTTCGCATGTCTGTGTGGCTGCTGCAGCAGATTAATACGGTACGGTGTCAGAGGGTGGCTGCTGATGTAATTTTTGCCCGTTTGATGTCTTTAATGGAATCAGGCGCGCACCTAGCAGGCGCCACTCAATTTGCAGGGTGCGACTAATGGCTGTCGAGAGGTAGTAGACGCAAGCGGATGGACGCAAACGGCTCCGGGGCCAACAAAAACGAAGCGTTCCCATGTCTTTGCGCCGTTGCTTACTAAAGACCGACGGAAAAGCTTGTGCAACATCCCGTATAATATTTCAGTCTTTTACATTTCACTTAAGATCAAATTTAACGACTTTGAAAATAGCATTTATCAATTAAACTGCTTTTAGAAAACGATGATTTACCACCCGAGCTTCGCGTCGCGCTCACTACGCGCAGGAAAAACAATCCGCATTGAGAACAATATCGCGACACTTTTCATCGGAATTATGAACGAGCTTTTTTTTCTATTAATTAAAGCACCGCCACGCCGAAAAACTTTTTATTGTCAAGTTTCTCTCAGTTTATAGTAATTTCCTTGGAAATGAAAAATTGAAGCATATTGCATGTATTTAATATGTATTGTCATGTGTTGTAATGGCTGGGAAGCCTAGATTTATGTAAAATTAGTCGAAATTATACTAATTTTAACAATCAGCTGAAGCTTGACTCAATACTGGACCCATCATCAGGTCTCTTCTGGCAAAGGTTTAAATGAAGTTTAATCGACAGAGATTTCTCAGTACTTTGGGAGATAAAAAAGTGACATCACTTTGCAGTCATTTAATGATCTTGTTGTGACTACTATGAGACTATTTAAATATTCTTATCAAACATTTTTGAAATTATGGACATCGTTGCCTTGAATAAGAATTTCCTCCAAAAGAGGAAAGGATTCGTGTGACTCTGAAAATGAATCTGAATTGTAAAGGATTAACGTAGAGGAGAATGTAGCGTTAAAAATGTAAGACATTTTTAATAAACGCAACATTTAATTATGAACAACATATGTAGTGGGAAAAAAAAAGTTGGAATACGGCGAGCATCAAGTTGCATTAGTAACGTGGTCTCGGTGTTGGTCATTCCAACTGGAGCTCACGCAATTCCAAATTTACAGCGGTGTTTTATCTCCGGATTAGAGCTCCGCGAGTTCCGAGTGGCATTAATGAAATGTCGAATCATCGGAGTTTCACACTGTGACATTGTCTGTTCTCCAACTTTTTCTAAATGTAGCCTCGTAGAAAATAACAATTTGAATATTATATATATTATCCAGGAAATGGATGGCATATAAATTGGGCAAAGTATGTAACAGAGAATTTGAAAACAGTTTTAGCAACGATCTGATTGAAAAATTTGGATACAATCTGGTTTGAGACTAATTATCCACATTAAAAAACAATCTGGCAAGAATGTATAGCAAAATATATTTTCCATTTACATCAAATAAAATATCAAAATCAACTTGGAAGCAAATACTATCTCATTAATTAACATACTATATTTGTTTACAAAGCAATGATTCCAAAATTTTCGTGTAATGTGCCAGGGTAATTTCAAATATTATGCTGCCCAATACATAAATAATCGATATAATTAAAAACACGATTCAACTATCAGTGAATGGGGTACTGAATTGAAAAACATAAAGAGACGGCAATGAATTTTTTATCTGCATTATACATGCGGTCGTAGCGTGGCTTCCCAAAAAGCGAAATCATAAGCTCGATGGCGTGTGTATAATAACGAAAGGAAACCCAACGGCGTATATTTCCCCGGGGCCCGAAAAGCTTAGCGGCTCTTGCCTTTCGACGTAGCACTGTGGTGCAAGTAAAGAGCGAAGATCATATCGAAGCAGATAATTGGGCGGCAATCCGCTCTAAACCCCAGCGACTCGCTGCTTCTTTTATACCTTTACCGCCGTCCTTCTCTACCGTCTATATCATCATGGTTTCATGAACACAAATAACCTATAGCGGGGATCCCGAACCTTATCAGATTGTCTTAATTAAAAGTTCAAAATGATCTCTGTTCGAAAATTGATTACTGGATGTCTCAACGATATTGTCATAGTTCAACAGTTAGGTACTTAAAGTATTATTCCTGTTAATTTTTGCAACGCTACATTTGAACAGTGCAGATTTTAGCACTATAACGTTAATCTTAAATATTAATTAATAATGAAGAATAAAGAACAAGGGATTGTTCCAAATAATGTCATAATTATTTAAAAGGATTTAAAAGGACAAAGAGGAGTAAAATTATTACATTTCAAACAAACGTGGTTACATTTATCTAAGATGACAAGCATTTTAATGACTTCTTCACGGTTTATCGTAGACTTTAGGTATTATACGAGTCTATGTTCTTCTTGAAAAACAGTTGAAATGAATCCGGATGGTTCATGCAACTTCGCCACAATGCTTGCGGCAGGCCGGCTGAGATTTGCGGATAATTGGATAATGCGGACAATCGGAAGTCTTCTTTGTGTAAGGGATAAGCTGGGAGTAGGGCAATCTGTTGATAAGCAAGAAAATTAAAAGAAGAAGTAATTAATGCGCGGAGAGGAAGATGCCGTTAAATGAAGTGAAACCGAAAAGTGCAAGCGAGAATTCGTATTATTTGACGGGCGGGGTGGATTTTTCTGAAATTGACTGAATCAGTTTCTCGCTCGGATTTAAAACGCTTAAAATATATTGCCGACGCGATAACATCAAGTATAGCGATGGCAAATTGGTTATAAAAGGTATTCACAATTTGCGTCCCCTTTTCACTTCGACTTTCGATTTTAGAGAAACGAATGCCTCGCAATGATAATTATTTTTTGTTCGCGTTGCAGCTGTAAATTTCGTCTGCATAACGACACTCTTTGGTACAATGCATGTGCGATGACAGGTGTTTTCAAGTGATGGCACGGTAAGAAAAAAATTAAAAGCAAAGTGCCCGTGTGATGGAGCGCGAAATTCGCGAATTCATCGTTACTCGAAAGAGCCGGGTCGTTTTCTACCATTAAAGCTTTTGCGTACGTATACGCATCGCGCGCCCGTATACTTATACACGGAAACATATAATGCAATTGGTCTTGTAGTGTCGGCGCATGTACGTGATTACAAGGCACCGCGGCGCGCCGTCATATTGAGGCATGCGTAACACGTATCAAGAGTCTTAGGAAAGCTTTTGTACATATTTTATGTTTAATTGCTTCATGACGTCCATTTCGTACCGTGCAATCTTATATATTTGTTCTTTAATGAGTTTCATTAAAAAATCACTTTGTATCCGCGATATCTTATATTTAAGCTTATACTTAATAAGCTATTTAAGTCGATGGAAACTATTCAGCGTGGTTATTTTAACAAATGATTGCAAACATTTTTCCACATGTACAACATTTTAAAGCGCTCGGTATTATTTAATAAACATTTGCAACTAATTAAAAAATAAACAATCAATCACAGCTAGCACATTTATAATTATAAAATAGTTCAAATAAATTTGTTTATGTAACATTTATTGCAAATATTACGTAATCTTATATTATAGTACGAGTAATAAATAAATATGTTATGGACAGAATTATGAAGAGATAAGACTTGGAGTCTCTTTTATTTAAAATAATATCAATCGGAGTGTCTCTAAATGTTAAATAATATTGCATTATTACAAACATTATCTTCAATTTATCCCCGTATCAATTTAATCGCCACTCCGATGACCTTTTCGTCCTTTTAAGTCTACTTTTAATGTTTATTTAATACACTTCTGCTGTTATAAAGTAATGTATACATATAATACATAATATATTCATATCCACACAATGCGCTATACAGATATAAACCAATCAAAGTGGATGTGTCGGAAAAAAAAAGGGTAGTGAGAATGATGAGGAGAAGTTAGGAACACGTTGAAGTGGATACGGCGAGCGCACAAATATACACGCAAGCTCCATGTAGATACACGCGAGTGGGGAACTGAAAAAAAAAAAAAGGAGCAACGAAGTAAGGCAAGGGGGGGGGGGGG
>JABFPN010006525.1:0-11469 GCA_022817305.1 Leptoteleia sp. ZL-2020 | reverse complement strand
GGGGACGCACCCACAAATTCATCCACAAGTTACACTCCTGAATATTATATTATGTTGTAATGTTTTAATTTTTGTGAAAAATTTGAAATTGACCAATAGAAAATTCTTAGTGAAGAACATATGCCCCCGCGACATCTATTTTTTTAAAATCTAACTAAACTAACAACACGGGAACCAAGGCCGTGTTGGTCGGGGGCGTCCTCAAAATTACTGTTTCATGTGTAACTATTTTGAGGACGTCCTCGAAATCGAAAAAAGTCCTCAAAATGTATGTTCCATCACTTTTTGCGTCCTCAAAATGTATGTTTCACAAATATATATATAAAAATATGTATAATTTTATAGAAAGTATTTTTTTCATTTTTATTAAGGTTATTATTTATATATCACATATACAATTTAATTTAAAATTTGTTGCATTTATTTTTCAATTCAACGTTGAATAAATGAAATGAATATAAATTAATCGAAGCTCATTCACAATGGCAACTATACGTTTAACAACAACATTATTTATAATGAAATTACTATATAAGTACTACAATATACTACACAGTTGATATATTGATGTTTAGACAATTGACACCCTTTAAACTACAAAGTTCAGACGTTAATAAAAACTTTACACTGTAAAACTTAGAAAAAGCAATGTAAATAAATATTAAATTAAATATTTAGAGTCAATACTAAAGTCAATAACTAACAAGATACAAATGTAGTTTCCTTTGATATTGTCTTAGTTACTGCATAAACAAATAAAAGCATCAGCAGAGTAATCTTACTCGACAAGTATTAAAACCAATAATTTTATACTAAATATAATTATGTAAAATGTTAATTTTTAAACAAAAATAAAGAGGAAGTTACATTTTCTTGAATAACTTTCGTTCTCTTCAATATTTACTTCAATTCTTAATTAAAAACAAACTTAAATATTACTGTTAAACAATTAATAATAATAGAGAACAATGTATATTGACAGTGCAAACAACAAACTAATATAAGCAAATTTATCACATACAAAAATATTGAAAAATAAAAATGAAATTAACTACCAAAAATTAACCAAGATAAAATGACATACCCCTTTGCCTAGCCTTTTAACGACGTCGTACTGTTTAATAATATGTGTGTCAATTTCAAAAACTTTCTCAGCACTATTATTTTTTGACATTGTCACTTATTGTTGGCAATCCACTGCGTAAGATAACATTTAACTAGTCATTATTTGAATATTTCATTTAACTCAAAAAATTTTCAACTATAATCACTGGTCACAGAAATTGTTCGTTCACTTTGTTTGTCCATATTATTGTATTGTCAGTATAAAAAATGCTTCCTCAAATTCAAACAAAGGACGATCATTTTAGAATTTGAATTCAATTGAATTCATTTCAATGGACTTTTAAATTCAAACGAAATTTTATGGCTTGTTTGTTTTATTATTAAAAGTAGTTGAATTATTCATCATTACTTTTCGCGACGATTCGTAAATGGATTAATTGAATGAATGCACCTACTACAAAAGCATGATACCAATTTAATAAAACGAACGTTACAGTTAAATAGAGAAAGAGAAAAGCTAAACGCAATTCACTTTTATTTTGTTTGTTATTGCTGATATTATTGCCATTAAAGTGTCAAATTACATCTTTACATTTAAAAGGAAGCGTCAAATGTATCCTGTGGTATCCTGCGATACTTTGCCTTTCACGAACTTCAACAAGGTGATTGTTTTTAAAATGTGCAGCGTGGTTGCCATAACGACTAAATTACATTCAATAAAGTCAAAGCGCGTCTTTTGATTGACTTAAACATTTTGCTTAGATTTTGTACGGAAATTTCAGTTAATTATTTATTTAAATTGGATTAAGTTTATTTTTATTATACGACGATGTATTAAAATTAATATTTAGTACTATTTTTTTAAAAATTCTTTTTTAACAAAATTTTTTAAGTAAATTTTGATAGATTTATTATATAATAAAAATTTGCTCTGTTCATATTGGATATTATTTTCAGTTATGTGCGAATAAATGAAATTTATAATATCAGATAGACGAAATTTATAAGTAATAGAAGTAGATATATATATAAAATTTATTAATTGCATTTAAATATAATTACATATTTCAGATTATTTACAGATTTTCTAAATGCAGCAAATGATTAAATTTTAATTACATAAATTTCACTTCATTATTATGTTGGAGCCTATAACTTTGTATAATACTAACAAATACCTTTCGTTTTATTTTGTTTTCTAAAAAATAACTATGTACAAATTGGTATTACCTTCATCAATAAATGGTTGACACATAAATAAAGCGATTAATCAATTCTTTAATTACAAGAAATCACATTTTGTTCATAAGTTCGTTAATGAAATTCATATAATTATTTCAATACATTTGCCGCAGTTCACGCTTCAGTAATACATTTACAACTCCCAGTAAGTAATATTGCCTCGATCTATTCGCGTTTTGTCACTATCCTAAAATGAAATTGATCAATTCCATTTATAGTAGCAAAACAAAAGGAAGCAATATTCTTTACAACAACAACTTGAGCTGGGCGATTAATCGAACTGCTTTTTCTTGTTGATTACATTTTTTTTAACTGGATACAACCTTTCAGTAATTCATGAAATTTATTGTTCGGTTAAAATTTGATTAAAACATATTTTTAATAAATAAAAATTAATGCGTACGTGTAATTTTTATTTATTAATTGTATGACTAGTCCACTATTCAACCATAAGTTTAATTAGTTAACCAATTAATCATGCCAAAACATAATGTAAAGTAACCGCGATTGTACGCTCCTGAATTATTCATTTAAACGCTACAAAATTCCATTGTATTGGAACGTACTTGCAGTACATATTAGAGTATAATTATGTGTCACTATGATTAAATGGTTTAACAAATAATCGATTTTAATTAATATTAAGAATGGTTTGCAATTTCAATTAATCGGTATGGCCGATTCATAGAATCGTATAGCTCTAAGACAAATATTATATTATTCTAAAAGGTGCTCGTTGCAACCTAGCAAATTTAAAATACAGGATGGATTTTACTTTTACAATTGCGATCAAAATCATTAGCGCAACAGTACTTCGTATTTGTAGAATAATAAATTAAAACCATTTTATATAAAAGTGCGAGAAATTATTATATGAATGATTAATGTTGCGTTTCAACTTATTTTCCTACATTTAAATTTATTATACAAACTAGTCTCATTTTAAAATAAAATTTGTACTGTATAAATATTTGATTAAAAATAAAATTTCAGTTTAATGTCAATACACAGCCAGATTATACATTATTATTGATAATATAGTTATTATCGAATTTACATTTTTATTACAATTATAGGCAATTGTATAAGAAGAGAGCAGTACAAATAAAAATTACTGTACTGTATAAAAAGTATTTTTCATTTTTTTGTAACAGAAGTCTTTAGTCGTTATTACATTTAATTTTTATTAGACGATGTTCGATAACTAAGATAAGTCTAGACTTATTGATATTTACAGTGCGAGCCATAAATAAAATGTTACGTTATTCCAACTTTATTATACAGAGCAATCATCTCGATACATACATATATATACTCATTTGTTAAAAGTATAATATTATTTAATATTTTGTTTATTGACTTCATTAATTTTTATTAGTTAGATACATAATAAAATTAAGAAAAATCTTCAGTTTAAATATCATTAATTCAATTTTTGTATATAAATAACAAAATTGTAAATGATGGACTAAAATTGCGAGAGAAATTAACATCAGTATATTACGCAAGAAGGGATAAAAAAGAAGACAATTGTCAACGAATGTGAATCCCTGTCATTGCACTAGTTGCCAATTATTTACTTTTGCATCACGTACGACATTTTTTACAACAAATTCGAACAGAGCATTTCAATACATTTCAAAACTTCTATATGATGAAAAACAGTATTTTTACTGCAGTGTTGTGAAATAGTACATTATGCAATTATGGAGGAAAGCTGAGGATTATTCCCTAATCGCACGATTGTAATCCTCACTTGTCCTGTCTGATTAAAAAATAAAAAAATTAATATTCTTAAAATAATTTTGAATTAAACCAATTTGATTTTATTTATTTATGACAAAGACTTTTATATTGATTTTTAGACAAGATAAAAATTATGTAAATTTAAAAATTGAATACCACACTTTTAACAGTAAATAAAAAGTTCAGTAGTATTCTCGCTGTTGAATAGCATTGAGAAAAAGATTGTACAGACAATTATTTTTCATGCTGTTTTGAACCTCCGATAAACAGGTTACAATAATAAGTATGCTTCATATTAAATTTATATCATGAAATTTAAACCGAATCATAATAAAAATGAACATTTATATAATAAAGGCTTACAGTAGCATGATAAATAACAATTTTTAATACTTTTGTTTTCTCAGTGCATTTTTGCCATTGAAATTCTCCTACATTTCTTAATCTTTTCAATCCAATTTACTTATATCAAACGACAATGATATAATTTTCGTTCAAAAAGACTTACTTTTACTTATGATTGAAACGCAACATTTAATTCAACATTTTATGGATGTATTGATCATAAGATTTCTATTAAATATCTTACAATCGCGTAAAAAGCGAGTCTTGTGTTATTTCTTTCTTATAAAACATTTATATCTTTATAAAATTCGAAGACGCGAAATTTACAATAATAATAATAATAAATACATTACCTAAAAAAATGTTCAATTCTTTTGACTTTCAATTCATAATGAAAGTAACGCCATACATTCTTTTGCGAGTTTAAATTTAAGGAATAATTATTATATGACTATTAATATCTTTATACAAATCTGTAAAATTTATGATAAGATGCAACAACGTTTCCGAAGTTCATCCTCGAAAAACATTTTTTCTATACGACTAATGGAACGGAAAAAAAGTCGATTCGATGTTTATTTGGTTTTGGATTTTTCCAAATGTTATTTGCATAATTTTGCGAAACAAAACGATTCGCATAAATATTTTAAATTGTTAATTTCATCTTCCTTCTATGCCTCATCGACGTTACCGAAGGAAATCTACTTGCAGTCTTTGAAACGCGAATATTTCAGTTACTGCTTATTTCACGAGTTCGACAATATCGGCAAATGTCATATTTTTTGATCATTCCCAGTGTATCCTCAACATTGTTTTACTTTAACTCTTCGAATGTACATTTGTCTTCTGTGCTTTCTTCTTTCGTGCTGCCAACATGTCGTAGAAAGGATTATGTGATATACTTTGCCTGGAAGCATATATTTTATGAATGAATTAATTGATTCTTTAATATTTCAACTTTTTAACAAATGTAAAAATAGCGTACAAAATATTTAATTAATGATCCTTTCACCTATTATACGTTATTATACATTTTTCATTCTGTTTTTATTTTATTAATGTTTTCAGTCAATTAAGTTGTACGTTACCAACCATAGTAACGTATCTACTCAACTTGTCATGTACTATTTTAGATACCGTGTAAATCGAACGTTAAAATCCGTCGAATTTAAAATTTAAGTGTAGTTAAACAGAACATATTATATTCATTACATAAAAGAAAGCAATGTACAAAATAAAATAAATTATTGGTATTTAATTTTATTAAATTTATTTTCAAAACATGAAGTGACACTGTGATAATAAAATTATATATTTCAAAATATTCAGACACACCTCACGCATTTGATCCATTCATCTTTTTCTTCGTCTGTTGCCGCAGACATTCTGTAAACCGTATGTTTACCTAAAATAGAATTTTAATATTACTTTTATTACTCAGTTATAAAATGCATACATAAAAACATATAAAAACATTAAACTTCATAAAATAGGTTTGAAAGAAAAAGGAAAAAAAGAAATAGAAATGTTAAAGCTTTTCAAATGGGTCAATTACCTTCTACGACTTTTCCCTCACTGTCTGTTTTGCAAGCTTTTATGAATTCAGAACCAGCAGCATATAATTCAAAGCAATGTGGCTTATTTCTGTCTTGCACCTCGCGCACTTGAATGTTTTCTAACGGGATGATACCTCGAGGTTCTTTGTCAGTCGTGTATTCGAAATAATAAAGGCAATTGTCATTTAAGATGAACCATCGTCGTTTCCAACTTTTGTATCTTCCTCCTGCGTGATAGACGTGTCTGATTAGTAATTTTTCAATTATTGATTCATTAACTGACGCTGTTCCACGATTTAACACGTATGAACAGATCTTATACGTTATTTTTTTTTTTTTTTTTTTTTTAATTCGTTTTCTATAATACACACATATACATCTTTTTTGCTCTCAAAAGAAATAAATGCCTTTGTTTAATATATTGACATTTGGTTTTAATTTATTTCAACGAAGCAGGTTTATCAAACGAGGAATTGGCTACAGTCTTTTACTATTTGGGTCGCATATCTTTGACTATAAATCAAAAGCATTTACCATGATAACGTATAAGAACTATTAATTACCTGCTGTCTCCATCAGGGCAGCAGAGGAACAAATTAGTAGAGTTAAGATACATTTAAATTCAAGTGTTCGATACAAAATGACGTCGAGCACATTATAAAAGGGTTAAGAATTTAAATCCGGATTAACGTATAAGAATATTTCAAATAATTAAAGTTTAATTGCGTACGGTAAAAATATGAATTTATACGTCAAAATTTTTAATTGAATATTGAATATTACTAATTTTATACGACGAATATTAGATAATAATTATATTTAATAATATTTAATTAAGGTTACTTTATAAGAAGACAATAAAATTAATAAAAAAAATTTTAATTTTAATTATTTACGCATAGTTAATAATTGTCATCAATTTCTACTTGAAAGTTCTATTACAATTTACCTTTGAATTTATACATTTAATTTTTTAATTGCCATTTATGTTATTTATAAATATATTCTAATCCGGATCATAACTCTTCACCCTAATGGAATTTGAAATGCATCGAAATAATGGTACAATTTTTATGATTAATGCGTTTTTTATAATAGCTGGTGAGTGAAAATGAGGGTACATTTTTTATGAATGTTACCTTGCTTCCATAGCCAGCCCTCTTTGTCTGGATTAAAGAAAGTGTGCATCAAATCATTGCCATCATCTTCCGGTATTTTAAACGGTTCGGTTTTAATGCTCTCATACAGACTCTGTAACATAAAAACAAAACGATGAAGTTAATTTTATTTCATATCTTTTAATTAAACAACACTTCTCGGGTACAATTTCTAATAATCATATAAATGTTTTTAAAAGTTTTTTTTATGTGAAATCTATATGCACATAATACAAGCTTTAAGTTCCATTCTAATTTAAATTTTGTATTGCATGCATAGTAAATTAATTTCTTTCGATTTTAAACAAGAAATACAAGTCCTGTCATTTCTGTCTTTACAAAGACGGTTCAAAGCGTAGATTATCCAAAGCTCATAATGTATTGTTAAGAGGATAGCTCTTAGTTTGTAAACAAAAACTGAAATGAAAACAGAAGGATCAATTTACTTCAATAACCGTGGATTTCAAAACTTTCAATATGACTTTTAATAGACGAATCGAAATAGAATTTCAAATATCGCTTCTTTTAAATTATGTAAGAAAAGAAATTGAACATGTGTGCACATTACAAAAAATTATAAATTTAGCAAATATTTTTTTGAAGCAATATGGTTATTACTTACAGATAAAATAATGTAATTATTATTTGTTTGTCTCCTTTTAAATTTCACATTCTTATTTAGGTATATTAAATATTAAACGATTAATTATGTAAAACAACAATTTTACAATTCTCAAGTTATTTTATAAACTACTATTATTATTACTTGATATTAAATTAAGTATTATTTCATGATTGCAAACAGATTATGTTTAGAATCTGAATTTTAAATTATCAATTACATTTAATTAATAAAAAAAATTATGTTATCTTAATAAAAATAATTACATTTTTTTTATCTTTATTAAACTTTGTTCACAATTAGTTTATTGACAGACTTTTTCTACCGCGATTCTCAGCAGAAGCATTACTAGGAAATTATTCTTGTACAGCAAATAGAGCAGCAAATTCTATAAGTGTTATAAGAATAAATTATGTACCTCGTAAATTTCATTTCTGTCGTATTAACTATTTTAAATTTATTTCTAATAGACGTACATATAAATAAAAGGTGTCAAAAGCTAATAAAATATTTTAAAAGTATTAACGATCATTATGCTTATCTCTTATTACATACAATTTATTACTATCATATTTTTATCTACCACACTTCAGTTTACAATTACGTATTTCAGTTCAAAAATAAATTCTGCTCGTATACAGTTCACCTATCATATCATACATTTTAATATGTAACTTTTAAACAAAGTTTATATATTTAACTTATTCCGATGAAATTATTTAAATAAAAAGAACCGCTAACTTTAACAATCAAACAATTATTAATTAACCAACGTAATCAACCAGCAAGCAATTTATAATTGATCAATTGCAGTTGGAAATTCGAACTGAAATTAATAATGAATCGTTACAAATATTGTTGAAGGTTCGGAAGCTCACATCATGCGCACAGCTTTGATCAGTGAAACACTACACACGCTTCATCCTAGACCAACTATTTATCATTTAACATTTAATTATCTCCAAGTTCGTGGCTCAAAAAATGAATCAAAATGTAAGCAAAAAATTACAATGTATACAATGATTAACATCCAAATAAGCGGAACAAAGCTGACCTCGCAATCTATTATTCTCAGTGCAGCTTCCACCAGTCCAATGGGACTGCTTTCTGGTTAATTAACTCAAGTCATCTATTTATGGGCGATAAAAGGAAAGGAAAGGAAAGAGGGGAAAAAAAAGAAAAAAAAAAGGAGGGGAAGGGGTAAACTGTTGTACGGAATGCCTACCTCAAGTAATTCCCTTGGTAGGTCACCGCCATTATTGATGCCCCTATTCATGGAAATGAACTGGTCCACGCTGGGCTTGTCCTTTACACTTGGATTGTGCAGCGAGGTGTTCAGCATGATAATGGCGAAACTGAGAACGTAACACGTGTCCGTGTTGGTGAAGATGTTGGGGTTGAGTTGGCAGTACCTCTGAGCAAAGCATTCCATCATACGGTCGATCTTCTGCGCCTCGCCAGGAAGCCGAAAGGACCAGAGGAATTGCCTCAGAGCCTGGACCAGAATCAGGTCGGTGAAATCGTGGAGCTCCACGAACGCGCGGAGCACGCTCTCGTTGAAATCGTGGCGCTCGCCGAGGTAGTCGCCGATCGCCGTCTTGTTGAGGCCCTCGCCTTTGTAAAGAAACTGGGCCACGTCTTCCGGCGTCGCTGCCAACAGGTTGTGTTCAATTAGATACTCGATTCCCTTTTTCGGGTCCATGTTGAACTTCTTCCGACCGATCGACATCTGCTTCGCCGTGACTTGATTGGCATTGCCGCTGTTAGCGCCCTTCGAGGCCTTCATTGACAGGGACGAGGAGGACGATAGCTCGTCCTTGGCCAGGCAAACCCCGCCCGGCTCCATCGTCTCCATCTCCGCAAGCACTTCGCCCAGCTCATCTTTCAGTTGCTGCAAACATTCGTTACAATTATTATCATTTCCTTATTACAATTGTATCATTCTGTTAAAACTTAAATTATATCAAAATTCATCTAATTTGCTTTCAGCCTTACTTGGCCGAAAACTTCTGTAAGCAAGTTCAAACCCTACCCATTTAGATTCTTTTTAAACTTTTATTTTATTTCTCAGTTTCCTTATTATAATTATATAATTCTGTTGAAACTTAAATTATATCAAAATTCATCTCCTCAGCCTTACTTGGCCAAAAACTTTTATAAGGGAGATCAAACCCTGCCCTTTTATTGACAATTCATGTTACTCTTGTATTCGAAATATATTTTATGTAATATAATATAAATCTAGTCGTAAACACTCTAAATTTGCTCAAGTCTAAGCTTGTCAGGAGGGAAAAGCCCGTGGGACAAAACTACCTTGGGATGTCTGGTGTATTGGAGTGTTCTGACTCGTCGTATGAGTCACGTTATCACGTGTCAACTTAAGAAAAGCTCAAAGTACGTCAACAGATAAACAAGGATTGGAATTTTGTTGAATTAGTCTTTATGTATTGTAACTCTTCTCAGAATGCTATCTTTTGGGCAGGTTGTGTACATTCTGAGTTGGTCTTTGAGTGATATTTCACTTTAATTGAAAAAAAATAAAAAACAGAAGCTAATGCAAACTATGATTGAATATTATATGCATTCACTTTCTAGAGAATAGCTCGTCACTTTTGAGATAATGTCAAATTGGAATTTTATTTGTAATCTTTTGGATTTAAATATAGTTTTTTGAGTTGGTGTCATGTTGCATAACTTTAATATTGGACCAGGATAACATTCAATAACTTGGTAAAGTTGCAGACAATAGTGGCATTGAAATATAAAAGAAAACTGAAATTAATTGACACAACGTTTATAACTTTTATCATCAAATCTTCTGCATTTCATAATAATTTCATAACGAATTTAACAAATATTCCTCGTATAAAGACAGCTTTAATAAATCATGCAAATTCATCTTTAAAGCATTGCAATTGAATTCATTTGAAAGAAATTAATTAGATTTATTTAAAACGGCGCATTTCAAATGTCGTTTCCAAATAAATATATATATGTCTTTTCAAATTTATTTCTCAATGAAACTGCACGCTTTCTACAACGTAAAACATTACGCAACCGTTCCATTCATCAACGCGTTATCTCAGAGCAAATAATGACTGTTGTTCTTTTTCTTCCTTTTTTACTTAAACAAATAAATTTCCTTTCCTCGTTGACTCCAATATTTATCAGAGTATTTAATATTTCCAATTTCATTTTCATCCCATATTTACTTGCAACGCAAAATGCGCCCGACAAATTCTATAAAAATTGTCTTCAAGTTCAAGCATCATTGAACCCTGGCTTATAATCCCATAAATTTGTTACCCATATCGAACTTGAACGAGTACATAAACTAACGCCATTGGTTTGCGCGCAGCAAAACGTCTTTTTACGAACATGTTATTAATGTGCGCGGACGAGGGGTAAAAAAAAGAAAAAAAAAGAAAAAAAAAACATTGTACGCGATGCCGGTGATTAAGGCACTCCGAAGTGTAAACATTTATTACCGCGTCTTCTCTATAGGCTCCTTGCGCAAACGATGAAGCTCGACGCTAGCGCTCGGGGTGGCGCGTTTTATAAGTACCGGCAGGATAAATTTGAAATTTTTGATTCTTGGTATGTGCGACAGTTTGAACTTAAAAATTAATTATTAAATAAAAATATAAATTTAAAGAAGTCGCAATAAAAAATGGCTGATGTAATTATAATCAGGACAGGTTTTCAGTCAATAAAAACAGATTATTTTCGCCATTCG
>JABFPN010006524.1:0-11471 GCA_022817305.1 Leptoteleia sp. ZL-2020 | reverse complement strand
TGCCCTGTTATTTTCGTATCTAGTTTTAACAGACTGCCAAGCTCTCGCATAATTAGCTGAATTAATAACCGTGTGTTTTAAGATCAACGCAGCTTCACCTGTTAAGATCGTTTTCAAATAGTGCAATTTCTGTACGTCACTTAAAGACGCATTTTGATCAATGACTGAGAAAAACAAATCTCTAAAGTTCTCCCAATCCGTTAAGCAGCCAGAAAATTTCGGTACATTTATATAAGGCAATTTAACATTAGTTTCATTAACACGAGGAACATTGATTTGTGAAGTGAGAGTGCACTCAGGTCGAGTAGCACGTACATTATACAAAACCTCAGCATAAACGTCAGCAGTATCCTCATATATCTGGTTTACATGATCAAACAAACTTTCCTTGAAATAAGATTCCAACCGTAGCTCATCATCAATAGGAGTCATGGCCTGCAACGTCGAATCCTGTTGGCAGAAAGTTTCCCAAAGATTTTGCAAGGTATCGAGACGCCGTTGTATGACGGGTAGCGTCCTCTTGTTCTGGGCCAATTTAGTATAATTGTCGTGGGACTTTATGATTTGATTAGCTAACAAAATTTGATTTGCGAGCAAAGTAGTAGCATCCCTTGTACCTTCTGCACCGCGAGTCTCCATTATGGGGGGCATCGTGCTCTAAACGCATCAAAGTCTAATCATCAATAGATCAAGCGCAGCTCCGCCTTCCGAGTTGGCCGTCCACGCGGCAATGACGAGTGTCAAAGTAAAGGAGCAGCAATTAGGCGAGCTCGGCTCGAAGCGAAGTAGGGAGTCGATGTGGTGGAACGCGGTACGGCTACTGTCGTCACGCAAGTCCCCTCCCTGGATACTCACGGAGAGTGAGACAACTGCTTCCTTGTCTCACCAATGCGGCAAATGCGAAATGCTATCCTTGGCTGTTTTTTGTCATTTTGGACCCTTTTTGCAGCACCACCATCCGGCTCAAAGGACCAAACTGTTCGCTGGGGCCCTTTAAGGGCTAAAGCTGGGAGTTACCCACACACTGGCTTATGAAAGTTGATTTCATGGGGCACTGTCAGGGTCCATTCAGTTGATTTTAAATAAATATTCTCCGTAAAAAAATATATGTATTTATTGATAATTGATAATGATTTATCTTCGCGACTCAACACTCCAAGCAGGTAAGAAAAGGTCGCGGAGGTACAAAATTTAGCCGGAACGCTAACAAAGTATGTTAGTGCAATGCCGTACAGTTTAACACTGGCCAAAACTAACGGACAAAATCAACGCGAAAACAGAGACCGCGCTCTGTCGCAAAAGTAAACATTAAAGATAAGACGCTAATTCGTCATAACAAAACAATCAATATAGTTAGGCTTTAAATTGTAGGAACTTCCCAAACAGCTAAAAAATGGGAAATTATTAATTTAAATTTATAATAATTTACTTACATTATATTTACTTAAAAATATGTATCATAAAAATATTTAAACAATTTTAATCCACTTTATTGATTTACAATTATTTATTTAATAATTAAATAAATCTCTGGTAGCCGAGTGTTTCTTTTTAATTTAAACTAAATTTTATTAGCAAATATTTTATAATAATATGCTGCTGTTCTCAACACCCTATCAAAATGCAATATGTTGTTTGGTGAGGTAAACAAAAAAATTCACTTTTTCATTGCATAATTACCATAGTTTTTAAATAAACCCTTAACTTGGGGTTTTTTATTTGAAATTAAAAATTATACACAAGGCCTTATACAAAATCATATTTTATTTCAATAATGATGTAATTACACAAAATAAATAATTATTCAATACAATGTAAACATTTTTAACAAAATTCGACACTTTTAACAACAATTAGATTTTACAACGATTTAACAATAAAAACTTCACATTTCATAATTGTTTCTTATTTATCGTATAATTTATTTATAATATTTATTTTTAATGTATAATACTATTTTCGTTGCACTATAGAAGTGCTAGGTAGAAGTGCCTATTTTCCGACTGTTTTTAGTAGAAAAGATATCGTACATTATTGGTGGGGGAAATAATATACTACAATTTATTTAAAGAAGACTGTTGTTTTGTTGATTGACCAGCGAGTCCATTGTTAAGCCACGTATGTCCACGTCCATTTATCCTGTATCAAAAGTAATTCAGCTCCAAAAAATAATATATACAATTTTTGTTATATATAAAAATGACAGATAATATATGTTATGTAATAAAATTGTTAACGCATATTAATAATACTTTTATATATAATACTTTTATATACATTTTATTAATTTATTTCTATTAATTTTTATTTTTATTATAGAATCGCAACTGCTCAATTAAAACTTTTAAGTCATAAACCCCGCGTTGAATTCCGACAATCCGTTCCCTCTATTCAGCTGGCAGTAGCCATGTTGTTGCCAACTTAAATAGCGATTCACGAAATTGTGGGTGTCCAGGAATCACAGATCGCGGGTGTACATGTGTTCTGTGGAGAACGCATTAATTTTTTTCAGAACATTTTATTATCGTTCCCGTTCTTTTCGGAACACTTGAAGAACGCCTGTTTTTACAATGTACAGTTACCGAAGAGTCTACAATTTCCGAAGAATTCTTAATCAGACCACAATGTTATATATTTATATACAAATTCTTATTCACAATTATACAAGAATGTGAAGACTTAATTGAAAATTGTAACGCAAAATATATTTTAATTTATTGTAGGACCAAGAAGAATATACACAGATATTCCATTAAATATTCAAAGCCGGAATTTTTACTCTATTAGTATTGGAAGAAGAGGGAAATTTTCATGGATGTATGTTGAAGGAATTGGCAATGTTACTGGTACATCTCATGGATCTATGGAAACGTTAGATTTGTCATCAACTTTATACATAGGTATATATTCATATTTTTCAGAATATTCCTTTATCTTACAAAAAATTATCTTGCAGAGGTAAAAATACAACGAGTCAAGGTAACGTTTTCAATAAATTTAGGTTATACATAATGACTTCAAGAATTTTTTTCCAGTAAGTCCCAATGAGCGAGTATATACATAGACAAACGAGAAACTACGCGTCTTCCAAGAGCCGTTGCCTGACAATGATAGATGGTTTAATTGATTTCAGCGCAACTGGTCTTCTCGATTTCTTATTTAACTGCTTTACGACAAATAAGTCAAAAACTGCTTTCGTAACGGAATATAAATTGTCGAGAAACGCGTAGTATGTCTTGTAACATGGCATCTTAAATGTCATGTTACAAAGTTTGTTTATAAAAAAAAGTGTTGCCAAAAGAATCATTTCTGGAGCCTTCTTGTTCTTTAAAAATCTTTTAATAATTATTGCTTTGATTTTATTTCATTTCACACGCTGAGAATCCCTGTCCTTTATTATCCTGAAGTTCCATCCTTTTTCCTATCCATGATGGTTTTAGAAATCTTTCGGAGTTTTGGAACTATTCGGATATTTGCAAATATTTGGACTTGGAATTATACATTTTTCGAATGGATTCAAGCGTATTTGAATTTGAAGAATCATTGCGGAATTAATATGTTTGCATTTCTTTTCTTTTGGGAGTGTCGAATTGGATGCGATTCCCGATTCGAACGAAGGCGAAAAGAAATGCTTCATTTATAATTAAATATTTATAATTAAAGTTTCGATAATTTAGGAGACATCTGTTAATTTAAAATATGTTTATAGAGCTCACCGGAACTTAGCGACATTTGCGTTGTCATAGTTACGGTTTTGGTGTTTGATGTAAAACGAATCAACCATCATTCTTTTGGCAACCGTATTAGAAAACGCTACTGCGAGTAATTGAAAGATATTTTGAGTGAATATTTCAAAAGTTGGTGGAGATGTTATCGATATTGAGAAAAAAAAAGGAGATTAGACCTTGAAACCCAGCTTTAATAAATACATTGCGAGGATGTGGAGAGGCAGTATAGGTTTCTGTGAGCTTTAGAAATTCTACGTTAAAGTTTTCATATTTGTTGTGACAAAATTTCACTTAAGAATCAATTTTTATTTCATCGATTACATTAATAAACTTTGTTAATTTCTTAATAAAATGTTGAAATTTAATTGAGTTTGATTAAAGAGAAATTAAGTGACTTGGTGAGTCGTATAATGCGACAAGGCGGGTTACAAAATTGGCGCCCAACTTTAAAAAACCCATATTTGACTTTTCCGATATATAATTCGATATATAATTTCCGATATATAATTTTATTTACAGGAATTTTTTTAAATTTTTGTGAGTGATATTTCGGGAGTTCGGCATTTGTTTCCGCGAGTGACTTGTTTCGTTCGGGAAAATTTTTTATGACAGCTCGACCATCATATTTGATCAGTGTCGTTTCGTGTGAGTCGTGTGCGTGGTCAAGCGTGTCGTTGGTGTCGCGTCGGTAATTTATGCTTGGTCGGTAAATCGCGTTCGGAAATTTTGTCAGTTTCGTTAATCAATTAAATTCGTGGATTCTAACGCTACCGGAGGATCACTTAAGGGAAATTTTGTGAACATTGCGGGTGAATCCGGATGGTTTGGGTCGCGCTACACAGCAAAGAAACGGAAATTCGGAGGTAACATGGGAACCGGAAGACGAGCTAGTATTTTCGGAAAGTCTTAATAACTTAAGTATAATTACCGATGATCTTACACATCATCAGGTTAATTCGATTTCGAATACGTATGTGGTCGTAAATCCGGATATAAGAAATACACTCGGCGCTCCCATTTTCCACCTTCTCATTTTCAACGTGCTCCCATTTTCAGCGAAATTTCTTCCCCATTTTCAGCGGAAATGTTCCATTTGTTTCGTTATTGAAACGCTATATCCGGTTCTCTGTTTGACCAATAATAACTGAATATCGCTGGCGGGAAATTTAAACTTGCTTAATTCATTAATAATTGTATACAGTTTAAGGCAGGTTACAACCGAAACAACCGAATAGAAGTAACCAATGAAAATATACATGCGCTAAACACGTGCACAATTGCGCCACGCTGAAAATGGGAGAGTCGAGTGTACTAGTTTTGTTAATCCCGAAATTTTTAGGAGCGCGTCTTTTACGACAACAACAAATTTATTAGGGGGCGCTCAGAATTCCGTACCAGTGTGAAAAGGCCAAAGAATTCTGGAAAAAGAAAAAAATTCAAGTTTTAGACAAACGGAACGCTTGATACTTTTTCCTGGCTATGCGCCAATATATTTTCCCTGGCTATGAAATGGATAAATATTTTTTAAGCGAGTGAAATCAATACAAAAAAAAGACCTAATAAAACAAACATAACACACGAAATTAGAAGATTTTTATTTTATTCGTGATTTGAACGATACTTCAAATATAGAAAAAATTATTAAAATGCTAATAATGCTAATAAACTTGTTAATAAGATTTTAATGTAAATGAAAAGTAACGCTTCTTAAATTCAAATTACAGCAGTGAATAGCGAAGGCGTTCTATAATAAACATTTAATGAGAAATTTGTTTATTAATATACAAGGAATTAATATATAAGGAATCTGTAAATATTAAAATTAATCAGACTGGGCTGGTCTACGAAGACTGCGCTGGAGACTGAACTGGACTGGACTGGTCTTTGAAGACTGCACTGGAGATTGGTGACTGGAGACTGGAGACTGGATTTCGACGATGAAAACGATCGCGAGAACAACTTTTATAATAACCGCGAACAGACTTTGAACGCAGAGACACGGTTCTGCGAAGAACTTGCGAAGTACAGAGGTACGGCTCTGTCCGGAGTTGACGAAAGACTGATCTCGCTTCTTTTTGGGGTTGTATTTATATAAAAAACCCTCTTTGTTCTAAAGTAAAAGTTTCTCTTTTACTTTACTCTTGGAAAGTCGCATATGGGTTTTTTCCCAGAAACATATGAAAAACAGTTTCCTGTCATAAAATAAAATTTCCCAGTTTTAATTTTTTAACATTTGGCCATTTCTTCTCGAGGGTCCATATCTTTGAACAATCTTTTCTTTGCTTCAAGTAATAAATTTAATCAAGCAATCTTTTACTTTTCTTACGTTAAAGTACTTCCATATGGAGAAGTACGCGTAAGCAATAAACGACTCTAGCATCTATTCACCGAAAAAGAGAAAGTGCAAATATATTTTTTAGGCAATGTCGGTACATCTGGCCGACCTCCTTTTTCCAAAAGATATGAACGATGCTCGCGAACGTTGGTCATGACATCGTAACAAAAATATTATCTAACATAGATCTATATTCAGGTGGTAAAGTAGCTATTTGATAATATGTAGCATCAACTTTGTTGGTACCTTTGTTAGATCCCAAAGGATTATTAATTTCCAGACTATCATTATAAATCTGTAAAGGAAGAACATTTTCTTTACCAAATGCTTTTTCCATATTTTTCCAACATCGATTCTTCCAACAAAAGATGTAATAACATTCGATTTATTTTGTTCGATGGTTTTAAAGTAAATGACTGTGTTAAATACACCTGGTAATTCTAAATACTGCTTTAACATCAATCTCATTGGAATTGTTTGACCAGTTGCATTTTTTATATCCACAACTACCTTGTTCATAACTTTACAGTTATCAGTGTAAGAACCAATATAATAAGAATTTGGTGTAATTAAGTAACCCGATTCTCGCAATAGTTTATCGCGCTTATATTCACTGTTAAATTTATTGAAAGGATGTTTAAGTAGGTTTAAGACCTCATGTAATTGTTCATTCGAATTAGCTGTAATATTAGAAAAAATTTCGTTTAAAACATCAAAACTGTAAGCTTCTATTAAGTTTTTAACATTATCTGATATACGTTGAACCATAGCTTTATTCATATTAGGAATAGCGTATAATTTTGATATAAATGACAATTCTGCATTGCAAATCGAATCTTCAATTTTTTCAATATTTATTTTTCTTGCTAAAGCAACAGTCGAAGTTGGGTGAAAAATCTCTTCATCATCTATTGGCAAATTTGCCTTTATTCTCGAAAAGTCATTTTTATTTGAAGTATTAATGCTTCTCAACTGAGTTGGTTGTGATACTGAAGATTTTTCACGAGAATTTTTGACATGAGTTTTTAAATGATTTATATAAGAATAATAATTAGAAAATACTCTATTACACTTATTTTGTTTACATTCCGTTTCTTCTTTGAATCTAAATTTGTGTTTCAATTTGTTGTGAGCCATGAAAATGTAAAAATCCTTAATTTTAAAAGTACAGTAAGAGCAAAAGTAATCCATATTTTAGACTATAATTTATTTAAGTAGTTAAATATTTAATTTATTAGGAATTAATATATTATTTTGTTAATTTTTTAACATAAGGAAAAATTAATACTTATAATTTCAATATTAATAACTCAGAAATGACTAATGTTGTGTTACGATGCCTCGACCAACGGTCGCAAGGATCGTACAATCTCTGTTAAAATAGAAAGGAAAGTTTAGGGTCGACTTAATGTCGCCAAAAGAAACGCAATTATCAACGGTCCGCATTCCTAGGCATTATTACTATCTCAAATTGATAGTAGACTTAAAAAAGAAACGAACCTTTACCTTCTTATCAAGGTAAAAGCCACGATAATTGAAGGAATATTACGCGGCGACTATTGAACTAAAACCTATGACCATGTTTAGTTTTCCTAAAAAATAGAAATGAGATTTCCATCTTTATCGCGGGAAAAACCAATCATAAATCATAGGCAAAAATTATGCATATAAATATGACTCTCGAAAACTATGGAGTCAGTTCCAAAAGGTCCGCGTAGCTATCCGTTCTGTTACAGTCCCAAAAGGTCCGCGTAGTCGTCCGTTCTGTTACAGTTCCGAAAAGTTCGTGTAACTATCCGTTCTGTTCGAGTCAGTTAAAAACTTGAGAAAACTTTGCTAGTTGTGATAATTCTGTTCCGATCCGAATAAAAGTAATCGGTCCTGTTCGCGTAAATCAAGAAAAGTTCTGTTCATCACTCCGTCTGTCAATCGTCGAGGTCTTCTGTTTTAAATCATCAAAGTCTTCTGTTGTCTATCGCCAAAGTCTTCTGTTGTAGCCGCTACAGTATAAAAGATTTTATTCAATAATAACCTATATTTTGTTTACAAAGTGTTGTACCAATATTTATTTCATTCACCCTGAATCCTCAATCAACAACCAAAGGGCAACTCGCTTCGTGAGCTCTGTCCTAGTCCCTTCTCTCTACGTCCTCTAGGACGTAACAAAGAGCAAAAATTTGGCGCAGTCGGTAGGATTCGTGGCATTTCCTATACTGCAAAAGTATGCCACAATATGGTTGTTGATTTTGGGTTAATATGATGAAATGAATATATATATAATTCGAGCCCGTTCAATGTCAAGTCATTTCAAGTTATGTACAAACGAACCCCAATGATAGGCGCGTTACTAGACAATTAATTAAAGAACAAAATCTGGATCCAAATCAAGTATTATATAATCCAGACGCGATCCCACAGAAAGGACGATCTTTGGTACATTCTCCTGCCGTTAGGAAAGATATTCCGCGAGCACAAGAAGAACCAATAGATTCCAACGAAAGCGAAAACGAAACCGAATACGAAAACGCGGTAGATATTGAAAATAACATGGCAAATCAGGCCATAAAGATTTCGGACGTAATAGTCCTTATTCCTATATATAGCTGAGACATTGATGGCGCTTCATTTGAAGATTTTGAAGCCTCTTGTAAAGATGTAAAATCACTATTACCCGCAGATATTGAGCCCACCCTTTGTAAATATATATATACGCGGTTACAAGGGAATGCCAGAAGAGTTTACAGAGAAAATGAAAATAGAACTCTGAATGAAATTTTGAATAATTTGAGAGATAGGTTAGAACCTAAGGAATCATTAACAACATTGTGGGGAAAATTATCCTTGATAAGTCAACGAAGAAATGAATCTGTACAAGACTACTATTTCAGAACATATGACTTAGGTAAGAAGATTCTAAATGCCAAGAAGGGCAGACAAGACGCTGAATTAACAGCCAATCAAAAGGCTGAAATCGATTTAGAAATTAAAAATGCCTTTATTCTAGGTTTAAAACTTGAAATTTCCCGTCAAGTAAGTCCAGACATTGAAACTTTTAAAAATGCTGCGACAAAGGCTATAGAAATAGAAAAGCGATTAGAAGCGCAAAGCCTCTTACATAATTTTCAGGGTATGGACATCTCAAATTGTATATTATGTGACTCTAAAGGCCATAAAACAAAAGAATGTGCCCTGTTGAGGACACAAAAACCAGGTAAAGAGGAGATTGGAACTAATAAAATAAGAAAATGCTTACAGTGTGGAAAAATGGGGCATGACGCCTACAATTGTAGAAATAAAAAATTCTGCAATAACTGTAAGGAACCAGGGCATTGGACGCTAGAATGTCGATCCATTAGAAAGATAAATGCCATAAATAATGACTCATAAAATTTTTTGCCAAACTTGTGATAGTGTCGGTCACACCTCTAAAACCTGTTATAGAAATTTGAACCAAGGGAGATCAGATAAGGGTAACAGGTATAATGGACCGACCAATACCCAAACAAATGCTGGGAAATTTGACAAGGAAGATAAAGATAACAAAATAATATGCTATTATTGTAAAAAGGAGGGACATATGCTCAAAGACTGTAAACGTCGAGCATACAACAATTCAAAAACAGGTAATCAGGAAAACTGGCGTGCCCTCCCCAATGCACGCGGGGAGGTAAAATATATACAAGCATTGAAAAGAAAACCATTACCAAACGAGTTATAAATTTTAGCGGTGTGGAAACTGCCCCTGTAATTCGTTTTGAAGATGGCTTAGAGCTATTATTAGATACAGGAGCAGGTCCAAATCTGTTAAAGAAACAGTTCCTTGAATCTGATGTATATATTAACACTAACGATATTCTTAAGTTAAGCGGTATAACTAATCAAATGATATTTACATTAGGAAAAGTCAGAATAAATTTATTAGGATGTGAAGGCGACTTTCACGTAGTCCCAGATAATTTCCTTTTGAAGCAAGGAGGATTATTAGGCTCAGATTTCTTTTTAGATAACCAGGCTCGAATAGACTATGATAAAATGCAAGTAATATTAAAGGGTAAACGATTTCCTGTCATTATTAACAACACTATTTCAATCAACTCTCGAGAGAGAAAAATTGTCCGAGTGTGTATTGAACAAACAGATTTAGAAATGGGATATTTACCAAGATTCGATGTACAAGAAAATGTGTTTCTGGGAGAAGCCGTGGTAGAAAATGACAAAGGATATTCGTATCTCCCATTATAGAATCTAAATGATAAGCCAATAACCGTTAAGATTTCTAAGTTGAAATTATTAGAAGTAGAGTCTGTCTTGAGTGAAGAAAAACAAATTTTAAGTATTAACGCTAAAAGAATTGCGGGACGAAGGAAAAGGATGCAACGAGAAATTTTTAAAATAAACGAAAATAAAAGTCGAGGAAAGGAAATCTTAAAATTGATAAATTTAGATCACTTAAATGCAGAGGAAAAGGATGAAATTATAAGGTTGATTCACCAAAGCGAAGATCGATTTCATTTACCAGGCGAAAAGTTATCTTGTACAAATGAAATTGAACATGAAATAATTACCACTGATAATCAACCGATTAATGTCAGGCAATATAGATTTCCTCCAACGTTAAAGGAAGAAATGCAAAGGCAGGTACAAGATCTATATGACAAGGAAATTATAAAGGACTCGAAATCTCCCTATAATACTCCAATCTAGATTGTACCCAAGAAACCGGGACCAGACGGAAAGAAAAAATGGAGATTAGTCCTTGATTTCAGAAAATTAAATGAAAAAACTATCGGTGACTCATATCCCATACCAAATATTAGGGATATCTTCGACAAGCTAGGTGGTGCAAAATATTTTAGCATTTTTGATCTAGCTTCGGGTTTTCATCAGATTCAAATGAGCCCGAAAGATTCTGTCCTAGTCCCTTCTCTGTACGTCCTCTAGGACGTAACAATACATTTGCGAATTCTTACGTAGTGAAGTCGTATACTTAGGCCATATATTATCGCAAAACGGTGTTCAACCTGACGATAAAAAGATTGAGGCAGTTAAGCATTTTCCCGTCCCGCGAAATCCGACGGAAATAAAATCATTCCTCGGTCTCGCCGGGTTTTACCGCCGATTTATTAAAGATTTTAGCAAAATCGCATCTCTCATGCGAAAACTCGAGAAAAAGAACGAACCCTTTATCTGGGGTTCCGATCAACAGATTGCTTTTGATACTTTGAAAGAGGCTCTCATCTCGAAGCCTATCCTTCAATTTCCCGATTTTGATAAAAAGTTCGAGGTGTTATAAAAATTACTAAAATGAAAATTCCAAACACCCTAAAAGTACATGAAATCAAAATTCCCTATCGCGATATTTGCTAAAAATTTATTATACATAATTAAAAAATGTCTTCTTTGAAATA
>JABFPN010006523.1:0-11472 GCA_022817305.1 Leptoteleia sp. ZL-2020 | reverse complement strand
TAGACATATTCTTATAATAAATAGAATATCTGGTTAGTGTTATCTGAAATAAGTTTTATTATAAAATGAAATTCCTTTTAATATAAAAACCTTAATCTATTGTATATTAACTGAATATTCTTATTTTTAATGGATTTTCTATTAGTTTTAATAGGAATATTTTCTTTATACAGGTTTCTTAAAGTAAGTATATTTTTTTTCTGAGTGCAGTAGTGGAATGTTCGATTCTTCGGACTTCTTTATTTCACTACTAAAGTGGAAAATATGCGAGGAGAATGTATTAATCAAGTTTCATCAATGTCATTTATATATTATATATTACCAATATATTATATATAAATGTATCTGTAGTAAAAATTGAATTCGTGGAGAAATATGGCCCTGATATGAAATCCCTAGATATGGCCATGTATATTATATATACATGGGAAACATACCACTGATATAGTATACCCCGACTAAATTTTACTAGGAATTATTTACTAAGAATGGATATTAAAAACAAAATTTTGTTTTTAAGTTACATAAATAACCCAATATAAATCATTACACTGAGAAAAAATCTGGTTAATTTTCGTTAAAGCTAAAATTCTGGTTACATTTACTCCATTTTAAGATGTTCCAACCAAAAATTAGGTAAGTAGGACTAAAATTTCTTAGTCTTGATAAAATATAACCTGCTTATATGGTTAATATTACCATCCTATTTTCCTTTCCTAGTACACTTGGATGGCAATAAATATGATTATTAAAAATTATTTATCGTTCGAAAATAATTCGAAATAAAAAGGGAATTATTCCGAGTTTGAATAGCAGGTGCAAAAGATCGCTTCCTTATTGTTCGGGATAAAGTGAACGTGACTGCCAGGCCACAAACTAAAGTCATTAAAGTGCAGCTAATAAATATCGCGAGCAAGTGCGACTGATTTGGCTTGAATTAATTTATACGCAGATACCGAATCACCTTATGTGGCTGTGCTTCTTTTATTTATCGTTCCACTCTTCATTGAATCTAATGGGCGAGCTGCTTCACTTCGCCGATCGAAATTTTTATTGCGATTGGTGGAATGCGAACAACATCGATACGTTCTGGAGAAGCTGGAACATGCCGGTACATCGATGGGCCGTTCGGTAAGTTAATTAAGCGCTTTTGATTCAACCTTATACGTACAAATCCTCTTTCCCCCCATGGCGGAAAAAAAAGTGCAATTTCCTTTCGAATTTCACAAGCTCGTTTGATTAAACTCCAGAAAGCTACAGACTTAAATATATTTTTTTTTTTCACCTTTATTTTTCCGTGAATTTAATTTCGTCTTCATTATATATATACATTATTGACAATTGTATGAATTTAATCACTTTTAATGCACTTGTTTTTAATTTAAACTAATCCATAGTATGACCAGTTTCTTTGGATAATTTTCAACCTTTTATACAACGTTATTTATTTCTTCTTAATATCTGACAAACAAGTCTTCAAACAGTCTCCTTCAGTTTCAGGATAGACGTTTAAAAAATAATGAATAAAAGTTAAAAAGTAAGTTCTTTTTTTTTTAATTATAAACACAAGGTAGCGTCGTTTATATTGTTATAAAATATATATTTGCAGGCAAACTTTTCTACAAACGATTCATGGTATAATTTTTAATACATTTAAAAAGGGAATAAAAAGGTCTTTTTTTTACTTTTTGTAAAGTAACTTTTTAAAGTAACTTTTTACTTTTTTAAAAAATTATTATCTCTTAATATATCTCAAAAGCATTACGTAATCAAAGGAAAACTTTCGGGTGGAAAACAATTGTACTTTATTTTGAATGCAATTGAAGGAAGTTAAATATTTCGCAAAAGCGTCATGAATTCTTTATAATGATTCACTTACGTTTTAAATTACACTGGATAAGGTACACTTATAAATAGAATAAGACGCAACGTAATTATCAGCAGTGATATGCTTAGACAAGGGAGCTGCCAATTAAACGAAACCCAACAGAAACTACAAAGTCAAAAGGGAGGCAAATGGTAGGAATGAATAAGCGTAGCAAAAACACTGCTACGTAGCAACGGTTACCGAAATAGAGAAATCGTTGGATGCGATAAGGCATTCTGTTGATGAACTCGAAACAAGCTACAATATTATCAGTGTTTTGTTGAACAGCATTACAGTCGTCCGTATGACGTTCAAGTAACAAATGTTAGCCAGGCAAAATGTTACTGGGATTAATTTTCAATTAAATTAAAATATAAAGGAACGTAGAAGGGTCAATTGAGCGCAACCGATTGGTTGCGGATGATTAGGTCCTATGACAAATTGGTCATAAAGACAATTTAACACAAAATTATCCACAAAAAAAATTATACAGATACTATATATGAAACATATATTGAGTCATACATGTGTGAGACATGTATTGAGTTATATATGCGACATATATTGAGTCATATATATGACATAAAATATCTTTAAAGATGTCAAAATAATTTTAAGTGTCTCAAAGCATGTTAAAACGCCTGAAAGCGTGTTAAAACCCCTTGTAACAACTTAAAATGTGTTAAAACATGTTAAAGCAAGTTAAAATCAGTTCGAACGCCTTAAAACGTCTTAAAACGAGTTTAAATTCCTTCGAACACGTTAAAACTCCTAAAAACACTTTTAAGAGCTTTATAAGGCCTTTTCAACTCCTTATAGGTTGTACTGCAATCTTACGCTCATATGGAATTACCAACTATTTTCACTTGTTGCACAATGTTCTATTAAAAAAAAACTTTTTTATGGATAAACAATTTGATTGCACAAAAACAATTAGTTTCGTTTGTTTTGTTAGTTTCGTTAGTTTTGTGTTAGTTTTGTTAGTTTTGTGTTAGTTATGTGTTAGTTTCGTTAGATTCGTTATTTTCGTTATTTTCGTTAGTTTCAATACAATATTTTACAATGAATACTATAGCAACTACTAATAAATTTCTCTTGGTAAATCTATTTACTTTTTTATATTTTTCTTCGATATTATACTACTATCTCCTTAAGACGGAACTCTACAGTTTCTTATTTTATCCATATATAACACAACAACCAAACAATTATTTTTCAACAATTTTCAATTATAAACGTATTCCAAATATTTTGTATATTACACAATATTCATATGTTTTCCAAATTTTACGCGGCGTGGAGCGTTTGATGACAATTTTATTTATTATAAAGATAAAAGCAAATTTATATATGTTTCAAAGAAATCTGTATAAAAATGATATACAAGTTATGTGTCGTGATAAAAGCTGAAAAATCACTAAATTCATTGAACCGGTTGTTTTGAAAAATGACGCGCATTTTTGAACGAAAATAATTACGGCGAAAATGTATGTGGCCAAACAATGGAAGGAAAACAATAAAAATTCGAAACAATTGTTAATGATTGATCGCTCGTTGTGTGTCTACACAAGTGTTGTGTATGTTTAAAGATAGAGTTCCCATTGTGAGGCCGTGAATGAATAGCGAGTCAAGGAGAACGGGACTAGCTAGTGAGTGATGAGAAGTTGCGGTTATTGGAAGAAGTGAGAATAGTAGTTATTTTGTGAAAAGGCGGCAACATTTGTTGAGGCAAATTCTGATAGGCTTACAATGACTCAATTCAATTATTTTATCGATTAAATAAGTGGCAATTAATTGCTGAAATGTTCGATGAATTAAAAACAAAATATATCCTTCGTTCAAATTATAATCGGCAAAATGTCATTTCTTAATCGATTGGAAATTTATACGAATTTTAAATATACAGACAATTCAATTGAGTGGCGATAAATATGATTTAATTATCCGAGGCGTTGATAATAAATTTCTTAAAACTTTTGTAATATACTTAATTAAATTATCGATTAAAATTATTAATCAAATTAAATGGAATTAAAGTGTGTGTGAAGATTAGAATATTTTTTAAAAAGGATCAACATAAATATGCTACATTTGTAAACATTTTCAAGCACATCATGACGTAATCAAATAATAATAAATAAACTATTCTTTATTTACATATGCAAGGATATGAGAGTATAAAATAAAAACAAGGACTGTTTACATTTCGTATTTTGAAATGTTTCGTCCTTTAGATTAATGAAATTTTAAATGCAGCAGAAAATAGTATTTTATATTTAAACAAAAAAGGATAAACAATCGTAATTTTTGTACTAAAGGGACAACATTCAAAAACAATATTGCAAATATTTAAACTACCGACATATTTTTTTTTTTTAATTAATAAAATATAATAATCCCACATTTTTTAGGGCTATTAATAAGTTTTAATATTTCTACAACATCTTGTATAAAAATCAATTTCAATATATTACGCCTTTTCCCTTTTATTGCCCCAACAAGAGTTTGTTTATTTTCATTCCCTGCTCCCCGGGGAACGATTTACAAGGCACTGTAATTCCCAGGATAAAAATTATGCTCATTGAAATTGAAGTTTTGCATATTTACATGAAAGCGCCGTTATCATTAAAACTAATAACACTCGAGCTCTCCATTGTAAAGCAATAAACAATGATCCAAAGCAACCAGCGTGATTAAACATTCCCCACCGAAGACGTCCAATTTACCGGGTATTATTTATGCCGGCCGAGTGCATAAACTACCCTAATCTTCAATTTCCCGCAGATCATCAGGAGTGCTTTGGCGCGGCGCGGAAACGTCGCGGTAAATTAAAAAAGGTAAAATCGCCTAATAAAATGCGCAGTATTTAATTAAGTACAATGCACGTGCCGGGTGTTGGCGGGACGGAAATGAAAAATGCAAATAGTATAGCCGGCTGGGAAAGGGGGAGGGGGGGGGTACGGGTATTTGTGCAAGTCGTAATTGTATGGTCGCGGTGGCGAAAAATGCGAGTCATCCTCGTCATTCTCACAATTTATTTCTAATCTTAGCGAGGTTGCTCGGTACGGGCAGACAGTCGCGCTCATCCCCGCCGCGTTATCTCCACGCTATTCGTTCTGAATTCTGAGCCGCTATTGCAGCTGCAACTGGCACGCGGCCATGTGACTGCTCCGTAAGGAGAGGTGAAAATGGAAAAGTCTTTGCCGCCATAGCTGTCGCGGCGGGCAACCACGGCCGCCTCCGTCTTTTCAGTCGCGTAATGGGAAAAGCCGATACGCATCGCGCTGCCGCACTTAAAGCTGTTTATTCCCAGGAGCCTTTTGTAATGCTCTTATAATATCTCCGGAGCCGGGCGCTCCGCGAAACGTCCGAAGATTGAGAGCCTATTATACTTTCGCCCCTAATGCAAACTTCAACGACTCGCCCTGACAGCGAACTACACGCACGTCGCGTCTTTATTTTTCCATTTATCCGTCCCTTTATTTTTACCACTTCCCCCACCGCTAACACCGCCCCCCCCCCTCCCCAACCACCCTCGTTAACCACTTTTATAGTGGTTTGCTTTGTCTTGTCGTCGTAGCCTACTTTATTTTTTGCTTGTCCTCCGTCATTTGGGTGTAGAAATTAAAGAAAAAGACGATTGAGTACTGGCATAGTGTCAGTTAGTATTGGGTAAGCGTTGGAGACTTATCGTTGGCCCGATCCTGGAGGGAAATAAAATGAAATACTAAAACTAAAGTACAGTATAGATACCAAATCTTGACAATTTACCGTTTGCTTGTATTCTTCAAATAGTCACTTAGATGATCTAAATGATAATCTGTTATTTAGTTATAGATTATTCATTTGTTTTGATAATTTAATGCAAGATTATCTGAAAATGTTTTATGTCACAAATGAGAAAATATGCAAAGGTTTTATATTTGTAGATGTATTAATTAATGTTGCAATACTTCCCTATTATCCAACTGAGGAACAAGATAAAATCTAACCAATTTTGGCCAGATCCAAGACCGATATGGTCCAACTTCATGAGATTTGGAATTTGTCCAGATTTAAGTGAAACTGATCAGATAAGATCTTATCAATCCTTACTTAATATTCAAAACATGCAAATCATATCAGCCGTATTTTTTTCTTGGATTTAAGTAAATTGTCTTGTGTATATGTAAATAAACAAAAAAAAATCAGAAAGGTTAATATATATTAATTCTTGCTACAAATCCCTAGACATTCCATCCCTAAAAATCTATTAATAAGCCTATAATAAATTTAAAGTCACTGCATTCATTGAACGTACAGTAAAATTGTTCATTTGACATGTCGCGGTGTATATTTTTTTTTTTTTTTATTAGTACGATATTCTGCAAATATATATAACACACGACGATAAAACCTTATCGAGCTTAAAACAGAGAAACGAGGCGGATTAGTTTACTTTTTCTCGGGATTGTCTAAAATACTGCCTTTGGGTTGTAAAAATTAAAGAAATAAAGAATAAGGATAAAAGGAAAGGAGAAGTCACGCCGAACAAGTGTGAGCTTTGTAATTCCATTCAAGGCCGAAACATCGAGAGTCTTTAAAACCCGAACTTTGTCCTTCTCATTAGGAATATAATGAAACCGTGTTACCACTTTTCTAACGCGAGTATCCTTGTCTTTGCAGTCACCTATATATACCGATCGTTGAAATGGGATACAGCAAAACTGCAGCCAGCTGTACTGTCTTTTTCATCAGTGCTTTCTTCCACGAGTACCTCGTCAGTGTGCCACTAAAGACTTTCAAGACCTGGGCGTTTATGGGAATGATAGGACAAGTAAGTATCTTAACTATCCGTCTACTTTTTAGCGCCATTTAGCAGTTCCATTTTTCTAGTCGCGCAAATTTATTGCGCGCATTCAATAATTATTTCATTAAAGTTGTCGAAATTGAAATTGAATGGATAAAAAATTTATCTTTACTTTAATTATTTATCTATAACGATTTTGAAGAATAATTGTAACATCAAGGTACAACAAATTATAGATGGTTTATTATTATTTTTTTTTTTTTTTCATTAATGAAGTCATTTTTCCAAAATTTGTTTACAAGACATTTCATACATATTGCTGTATGATATTAAAAAAAAAGATTATAAGTTGGTTTTCATCATCTCTAGTGTTGGATTATTAATATGATTAATATGTAATGAGCTAAAACAATGTAAGAATGAAACTTATATATCTTATTACAAGCAATTTAAAGTGAAAAGATGGATTAATGAATAATTGAATCCTAGAATGTACCTCGCATATCTACGTTACTCTTATCACGTATACGACTACTATGTCTTTACCTTACCAGTTTCAATTAACCGATGTTCCTCGAACTTGAACAGAATTCCAACTGCTTAGAAGACAATCTAAAGTGTCGACTTTTTCAAGGAACTTTTTTAATAGTAACCTCCGAGTTGCAATTAATTTAAACCTAAATGATGGTCTCTTCTTGAAAAATATAACTTTATTCTATAAATATATTTCACAATTAATCAGAAAAATACGTGCAAAATTATAAAATCACAAGCATAGTTTCATCGTGCAAATTAAAGTTAATTTTTTATTAATTTAAACAATTATTTAACTTTATATATGAACTATAAATGTAAAAAGCATCATAGAAATGAAAAATGGAACGCTTTCAAAGTACAAAACTTGGACAATATTTTCTACTGATTTTTATTCCATTTCATTTTATTATTATCCAATTTTATGTTAATTTTTGTTTTTCCTTTCTTGTTTAATATATATTATTATTGACTTGTTTTTAAATTGTTTTTAAATTGTTTTTAAAGTGGCATAAATGAGCAATCAAATACAATTTAAAAACAAATATTCTTTTAGTTCGAATCTTTTTATTCTTTATTCCCATTTTTAACGACATAATTTTTTAAATTTCCGTTAACGTTATTTTATTTTTAAATTCCACAGAGATCCTCTTGTTTAAAATTCATAAACAGTCACACATTTATGCCATTTATAAACATTTTATTTTAAAATATATTTAAACTTGTATCGTCGACACAATTCAAAACCAAACTAACCCGACTGACATATTATTCATTCAATACTCAACAAACGTTGACTTAAAATTGAGTCTTCGTTGACGTAACGTTGCTTAAACTCTTGCATCCTTAAAGGAACCGCGCGTTTCTTTTTCGACAATTAGACCCAAGCAATATAGTTCTCTGAAAAGGGAGGAATGTTTTAAAAATGAACGTTTTTTCTTTCCTTTTTTTTCTCTCTACATTCTTTTCCAGATCCCGCTGTCCGTTCTTAGCAAAATGGTGGAAAAGCATTGCGGTGCCAGGTGGGGTAATATTGTCGTTTGGGCGAGTCTCATTATCGGTCAGCCACTCTGTATTATGATGTATTACCATGACTACGTCGTAACCCACTTCGGCGAGACGCTCCTCGAGGATTATTCCGTGGTTTAAGGTCAAGACTTTGCAAAACAAAATAAACGTCCCGTTCGTCTGACGATACCGTCACACTTACGCGGCCACGTGCGCGGTGCCATATTTTCCCGGCGCGACAAACAGCGGCCACGCAAACCGTGCCCACACTTTGCCTCCGTATTCCGAACGATATTCTTTAAACGAGTGATACTGTTTGTAACGCAATAACCTTTGGGGGTAAAGTGACGTTCCTCGGAACGGGGAGGAGCGTGCTCCTGTTTTTACACAAATACAACTTTATCGTCACGTTTAGAGGGGAATCGTGGCCATTTTCAGGAATATTTCTACAAAAAAAAAAAGAGAAAGAGGAACAAAGAAAATAGAATCAAATAAGAACAAAAGCGGTGGAGTTCGTTTCGAACTCTGACCTCTCCGCGGTGCCTGCAATTTCGTTGCATTGTTAAGTACTTTACGGTTGGATGCCGGATGAATTTGCAGAATTGCAGACGATATAAATAACATTGATGAAAAGACTTCATTGGCTCGGGATTAGCCGCGTGTGGCTCGTTTGTGGGATATGGATTTCAACGGCGAACGAACTACATATAATTGGAAAAAAGTTTGTGTTTATAATTGCTACACGGAGGGAAAAGATTAATAAAAATTACTGGCATTGTTGGTAAACTGGTCATATATTTGAGAAAGTATAAAAATTACTATCTTGAGTTAGTTAGTAAAAGGTATCAACATTTTGACATATATTATCAGCTTTCAAATAATAAATAGTCGAAAAACTAATACATTTTACTAACATAATTTTTCCACTTTTTTCAAGTATATAATGAGTTTACTAACAATGCTAGTAATTTTTATTAGATCTTTCCGTCCCCGTGTATACCTTCTAGAATTAGAACGATGTTGTCAACAATGTCTATCACTTTATAATTCCAATATAGTACAATTTTATATACAATATAGTAAAATTTAACATATAACAAATATCATAAATTCAAGAAAATTTGCAATATAATATGCAAAATTTGCTATATCGCATATAAAATATTATTAAAATGGACTGTGTAAAAATTGCAGACAACATCTCTCAAACGTCAGAAGTCATAGTAATATTTAACATAACATTTTTATCAATTTATAACAATCAAAATATACGTGAAAAAAGAATTTTACACGTAATATAAATACATGCATAGCACAGATTCTTAAATTTTGCAACATTTGCTGCCTGTGACTTAAGTACGAAACTCAGGTACAAACCACAAATAATTCATATGTGGTAAAGACTGTGGTAAATTTATTTATTCAGCGAATTTCGGATTTTCTATTTTGTATCGAACAAAAATATTAAAATAACCACGCGTGGTAGAATTTATAATCTGAATTCCTGGTGAAAATATATTGCCTGTAATTGGTCTGCGAATAATCTTCAAAATCTTCTTAAATTCAGACATTCCAAATTTAATTCAGACCAAGAAGTCTGAATATGAATATTGGCAAAATATTTGAAAAAAATTCAGAATTCAATTCAATAGATTGATTGAGATTTATACTCATTTTAATTCTGACAATTTATTAAAATTATTGAAGTCTGGGTATGGAAACATTCAGACTTTCTTTGTGACTTTTCACTCAAGTATTCAGACTTCTTGTTATGCATAAAGTCTAAAAATACCGAAACTCCAGCATTATTTCCAGGGATATTAGGAAATTTTACATATCTGATCGAAAAACTGAAATACATATCTCACAAAAATATTCCACCTAATTATTCTTTTATTCGAATCCTGCCACTAAACCAACGTCATGACTCTAAAGTCTTTTCTATACAGTAAGTAATAACGTGATTATTGCCATGCCGATCAGTTATTTAGAATGAGTAATTTTGATAAAACTCAACGCAATTTGTTATGCGTTAGACAAGCAAGACAAGTGCCTCAAACAAACATGGGTTCCGAAATCGACACAGATTAATCTCTACCACGGATTCGTACCCTTGAACAAAAGCAATAAATTGAATGCATTTATCAAAACTACTTCATCGATCACGTTTTTATCACAAAACTTTATACACAGTACACGCATTTCGTGCTTTGTTACGAAACATAATTCCCAGCCAGAGTAATAGCGGTTATAAGATATTGGATCGACGAAGCAATAAAAGCGCGTCTAATATTTTTTCAAATTTCGGTACCGACTGCTTTCATCAAAGCATTTTTTTTTATTGTACAAACTTCTTCAAAAATTATGCAGTTCTGTTATAAATTATATATATACTGTAAAAATCTGCTGTTAAAATTAATGCTTGTTTTCAATATACACCTGATAATAAAATATAATTAATAAAAAAACCAAAACAACTTTTTATGCAAAAACAACAAATTATACTTATCATTTCCAATACTTTTATTAATTAACAATATTTTGCAGATTAATGTCACTGTAAATCTTATTTTAATTAATTGCGAAATGTAAATAATTTTAACCATGGTATTAATTATACTTTTACTCAGATTTATATTTAACGTAATTTTGCAAATAAAAATGTTTAAACAAGTATTCACTTTTAAGCCACAAGTTTTGCACAATGTACTCTAATTCTTTAGATTTGCAAACTCGTTTCAAGCCTTGATCGTCAGTGATTACGAATGCACACCCGACATACATACGAAGCGCAAAACAATAAATACTTTAATACATTTTGAACGGATAAAAATGATACGATGAATAACCGATGCTGCGGGAATAATGACAGTTTGATGCGCCTTAAATCCTGCACTTAGAAGTCCCGCGCTATTGGTCGGGACGCCGTTAGACTTATAAGTCCGCGCGATACGTGTTACTTTGGAAAAACTTGAATTTAAAGGAAGATAGAAACGTGATCATTGACTTAGTTGTTGCGCGTACGAATGCGAGTGTGCGAAGAAACCGGCAAGTTTCGCCGCTCCCGCCAACGCTCGAGTAATGCGTTTTGCCCAAGTTTCTCGCTTTATATTTTTACCGCAATTTGTTTTATTCCCTCGATCGATGGGATATGCCTCCTTTTTTTTTTTTTAAATGAAACAATCTAACCGCTTCTTATTATACGCTTTTGTTTGCACTTTCAAGTGGAATCAAAATCGTTTCAAAAAAAAAAAAAAAAAAAAAAAACAAAAAA
>JABFPN010006522.1:0-11473 GCA_022817305.1 Leptoteleia sp. ZL-2020 | reverse complement strand
TGTAGAGGCTCGCAGCCGACGGCTGGGCCTGATATGGCAGCCGTTACTTCGCGAATTCGCTGGGAGAGTAGCGGAGAAGTCCTGGGTTGTGCCGAAGTCTCAGCACAGGCCCGAGTTCCGGACACATTGTCGAAAACTCCCGCTCAGCGGGACTTGCCGAGAAGCGCCGAGCGCGCCCGATGAGTTAACAGCGTACGGGTCAGGCGACCAGACCCGAAATTCGGCCGAGCGGCGACGAACGAGCTTGCGGGGCAGCGGTGGGGCAGATAAGCGAGGCGAGAGCTTTTTCGAGCATAGAACGAGAAGTTGGAGTGTGCCTAGCGAGGGAAGACGTCGTGAGACTTTGGTTCCGCCCGAGTGCCACGTCACGACCCGAGGAAGAGGCCAGCGAGGACATCACCACCTGAGCTCCAGCTCCCGCTCCCTGAACGCGCCGATAGAGTCATCTTCGAGGCGAAACGGTTGGAGATCGACGAATAGTCGCGGTCGGCGACGGGGTAACGTAGAATCGAGAATAATTCGGGATCCCTGGAGTGAGTGTGTAGTCGAGGCGTTCTCGGGACTGCATTGGGATCGAGTTCGGGACTCCTGTGGGATATTCGAGAGTTGTTGGGGACTTATTGCGGGGATCGGGATCGTAGGGGAATGCCGCATGGGGCAGGATCAGTAAGGCCGAGTGTGAGAGCCGAGTATCCTGGGCCCATGGGATTCGGAACGACCGGCAATAAACCCCGGGTTACCCAGTTATAATTCCAGTCGAAATCGCGTGTATTGCGTTCGGGAGAAAGTATTGGTCGTCGCCTCGCTACGACACGGAAGTCGAATCAAGTTGGTAACACTTCGAATCGCGGAAAATTATTACGTAATTAATAATCGATTTTAAGTTTGATTAGTGAGCTCGTACGCTTGAATTTGCATTTATTGAGAAAGTTGTATAGTCGAGGGTCGGGGCCTATCATTGGCTACCTACTCTCGGTATAGCGGGACGATTGCGCGTTCGGGAAATTAATATTGTATTAGAGGCAAAGAAGTGCCTCGATAGTCGGCTTGGTTGGATAAATTAACGTTTAATTTCGTTATCGCGCCGATTGAACTTGTGTATTTACGTTGAACCTCGGGAAAGAAACCCGAGAGATTGTAGTTATTTTACAAATAAAGCTTGTGTTAAAATTGAGAAATCGGGACCTTTGATTTGGGGACGGGACATTATAGGAATCCCTTGCCTGGAGTCTAACGTAGACAGTTTCTTTGCGCTGTAAGTTAATAATTCCGCTTCATGGCCGACGGGTAAATCGGGACGGGCTTTAACACAATTGGGCCTTTCAGTCGTGAATTTTCCCGGTAGTGAGACCGGGTGGCGATCCTGACCCTTTTGAAATATGCGCGAGATGAAAGCATAGGACGAATAAGGGCCAATTCATTTACCACCCTCTCAGTAAAGCCCACCCCGAACCCTGAGTGCCGTGGCGATGGGTCGAGCGGGAAAACGCCTCGTCACAATTTATGTAAAAAATAATTTCACATATACTAAACAGATTTTTTTAGTGAAAAGAATAAAAACAGTTTGAGTTTAAGAATATTCAACAGATGATACAAATTTAACCTAACAATTGCATGAAGTACACCGAGATAAATAAATAGTATATTTAGCAATAAATCCTGGAATATTGAACCTATACGTTCTTTGTATGTGTATCACTTATAATTTTTGGGATTTTTTTCTGTACACATTGTATAGTACTCTATGTTTATAGAACTGTATGCATTACATATACTTAGTTTTTCCATAAATTATTACAGTTACACCTACAGAGTACATATAGGTTCAATACCCCAGAATTTATTGATAAATATAATATTTCATTTTTCTCAGTGTACGTTATTATTGATTTTAATTTTTATTTTGATTGTTTATAATTATTATTTAAGTGTAGAGGCAATAAACAAGATTGCACACATTTAACATTCCATCTTGCTTTTGACACTTGACTAAAATTTCGGACGTAAAGAGTAATAAGTTAGAAATAGAAGTATTAAGTATCAGAAAAGGAAAAAAATTCGTTGATATTACAATTATATTTTATTTTCTTACTTAAATCCTTGTATCATAAACAAATATTAAAAAAAAACATTTAATGTAATTAATGAAAGTGATACAAATAATTTAATTTGAAAATCTATTTCCTTTCGCACAAATATAAGATTTCGGTGCATAAGCGTATTAATACGTCTCATTCATATCTATACCTTCCCAATCAACTTTTTGCATACATGCATTCATGTATAAATTTAATATGATGCAAATTTATTTGTTATCGAACTGAAGAGCGATATACGCTCCTCAGTTTCTCATGATGTCACGTTTATTTCCACTGAATTTCGTTAAAGAATATAAACAATCTCTCGAGGTTTAATTGCATAGGTGAATCAGTTAAAGCAGCATTGTACATAGAGAGTGAGACAGAATGAAAGGAGGTAAGAGAAAGAAAAAGAAATGCCAACTGTTGTGGAAATAAAGTTAGAACATACTGGAACGTTTAGACTGGAGTGGGCTGTCTTCCTGGTCAGCAGCGAGAGCAATGCGAGCACCATCTCCTGAGTGATGTAGCCCAGTGGCTAGACGTCTACCCACTTGCCTTCCAACCTCCTCCCCTCGTGCAACTACACACACACACGCACACCATACATACATCATCATTATCTCCTTTTTTTTTCTTTTGTCTAATCATAACGACATGGATTTCCTTAGATCATTTTTCGTTTTTACTTAAAACGATCACTGATATCTTTCAAGACAAAACGAAATTTAAATATTGTGTCACGACCTGCGCAACATATTTATATATCAAAAATGTTACGTAAAATAATAACAACAAATTAAAAGACAGATATATTATTATAAGGCTACTTCATAAATGTTAATTTATAATTATACCTTTTGGCCTGTAATAAAATGAAAAAATTCGGAGGAAAAATAATAATAATAAAAGTAGTTATCAATAGACGATGATAAAATATTTCAAAATTGTTGACTTGTACTTTTGGTATGGTGACAAATTGTAATATGCATTATAATTTATCTTTGTCAAATTATTGCGCATGTCGATAACATTATTTTTTTCATTAAGCATCATCAACTGACATTGAAGAACTTGTTTTTGCTGCTTAATTTCGTTTAAATATAACCATAAAAATATTAAAAACAAATATTGCTCATAACTCAGTTAAGACAATCCAACAAACAAATAGATACAATTAAATAATTTTAAAAGCAAGTAAATGTGTAATTCTGAATTCACTTTTGGTACATTTGCATCGCTTATTTATAAAATTTTGTGTTATATTATAACGATAAGTTAATTACTGGTTGAAAATGTGTGTATTTGGCAAACAATTATCAAGTTCTTCAACCACCATCAAACCAGTGCAAAACATAAACGTTAAACCATAACCGAAAAAAAAGATTGTCATAATCCTCCACCTTTTTTTTGCCATATAAACATAAACAGTACCTATGCCAGAATGAAAGATATCTTTAATTACCATCTACTCGAAATTTAGGTTCTAGAAGATCCAATATCAAATAAATGATGGTTCAAATTTTAATTTCATTTGTGTATATAAACGAAGAAAAATTGTTGCAACTTATTGATTGAATACAAGAAAGATTTGAATTAATTTCTGATCATATAATTTTTTTCAGAAAATAAGTTTATATTTATATAATTCGTTTCTTAATCAATATTGTTGTTTTATGATTAATAGTATAACATTAAATTAAGCGAATTTAAATTTGTAAATCTGTCACAACATTTTACCCACACATTTCTTATTAATAACATTATTAACCACTTTGATTCAACTTTTTAACTAAAATTCTCAACAAATTTGAACATTATTAATGTTTAATTTAACAGTAGACTTTTAGTTAACTATTTAATGACCTTCAGGAACCTTAAGAATTCTTAAACTGGATATTGTCAATTCAGTTCATTTTTAAAAAGAAAAATACAGTTCTGAGATTTTTTACGTTAGTTTTTACATAAGCGGAAAAACTAGCGGATGAACCAATGAAAATTAGTGGCATAAAATAGCGAGGTTCATTTCTCGTTTTGACGGATAATCCGTAAATGAAAATGAAACGTTAAAACTTTAAGATAGAATAAAATTAAGGAAATTCAGTTCTCATATAATGATGATTCCCTTCGTTTGATGCATTTCTAAAAAAGAAATCAATAAATTGTTGTAATTATTATTTAGTGACTTACCAATTTGATTCCTTTTACTGCAGCACATAAGTGAAAGTAAAAAAAGTGTGGTGCCAATAACAAAAGTAATGGCCATGATAACAGAATAACCATCGTAGCCAATCAATTGAAATGGTTCTGGTAATGGAGGAAGTGGCGGTGCAGCCGGACAGCTTTTCGCGCAGTCTACACAACTGCATGGATTACTTTGTGGCTACAATTATGAGTTAATATGTTACTTTTTAATTTTTTTTTAACTTTCCATTGGTACTGTTGTTTATTTTATCCAATTTTAGCAAACACCTTACGTAATGAAAGGCGAAGCTTTATTCATTACAATACCAATAGAAGGAAGAAATGATTTTCTAAGTGTTAATTGAATAGCTTAAATATTTATTATAAGTGAAGATATTTTGAGACATTCAGCTAAACAATATGACTTCAATCATTGCTTACATATTATATTTTATTATTTGCTATATTTACTTATTTAAGAATATTTAATAATTATAATGTATGAATAATAAAAAAATTACACTTAATAAAGTAATAATATTACAAATATATTTAAATATAGGTAATTTAACAATTTGAAATTATGCCAAAACATGACATATAACATAACACACTATTATTATGACTTAAAGTGTAAACAATACTAACAAGTTTAACAGTTCATTTATTGTCATTAAGTTTTAAAAGACAAAATGATTGATGCGCGCCCTTCAGGCGCTCTGCCTCTATTCTTTTGCTTTACATAAAAGCTTGTTTTATTTAAATTATTATATTATTAATATATTAAATTAAATGCCTTATTTACACTGAGAAAAAAAAATTAATTTTTAATAAAAAATTTACTACTTTGGCATTATACTTGCAGAATATATGGCAAACTAAATTATGAATATTTATTAAATCAATTTATTAAAAATTGTAATTTCATATAGCTTTGTCCAATTTGACATTCTGTTTTATGAACGGCATAGGTTAGAGACACTGAATAGTGATACCTAATGGACAAAAAATGTAATAAACAGTTTGACAAAAATTATAATTCAGTTCATTAAAATTGGAAATCCCTTGGTTTCTAATTTTTAATATTCTTTTTTCTCCGTGTAGATTGGTAAACAAAAATATGAAAGAAATAATAATACTTATTAACCCTTCTGACAATACTATCGATTTTTACTTTCTCTTTAACTTGACAATTTGATTGGCTAATAAACCGGTAACTCACTGCAACTTTAGGCATATAATGAGTTTTTTAAGATAGGATATGCTTACAATATGAAATATAAAACAAAAATTTTAAAACTGTATCATATAAATAAATAATCAGTAATCTATTAACTTACAGTTAACTTTTCGTAGCACGGTATAACTTTAGGATTTCTTGGCTTGAATTCGCCAATATTGGTATCATTCGAAATATAACGAATAATAACAGTCGACATTGGATTGTCTCCCATAAACCAAAACCACCTTTCAGGATTACAACGACTGGCTTCATACTCCCCACACATCATATCAATTGCCAGTTTGCCAGTGCTTGGCATAGAAACTTGTTTACACGAATCAAAAGTATCATTCATATATTTACTCGTTACGTATACATTCATCTCCTCAATAAAAACCTCTTGTGCTAAAACATTAATTATTAATTAGTAATACAATTTATAATAAACAGAATATTTCTGTACGTTTTTAATCTTTGGTAGTAGTTATTCTCAGACAACTATTACTAAGTCTGCACTTTGAATTTTTTTATTTTAAACTATCCCCAATAATAATTATCATAATTATTCATAATCTTACGATATTTAATTTATTAGTCTACTAAAAGTAACTTACTTTCGTTTTTAGATTGAAATTCTATTGCCTCCATGAATTGAGATTGTATCGGACTGCATTGTAAATCGCACAGTATTTTCTCAATATTCATTTGGCAATTTGGACATCTTTTAATCATATTTCTTAAAATATCGAATCCCCAAATCATAGTTTCAATTTGAGCTTCATCGCAACAAAATGCAGTCTCATTAGCCATATGGGGACAATATTTTAAAAGTGTATCCCTTGATGTACTATTATATAATGGTAATGGTGGTCCAGTGTAATTTAAATTTTTTTTAATAGAATTTACCATTACTTCTCCATACCAAACACAATGATCATCTTCTGCTCCAACCTATAAAAAAATAATGGAAAATATTAAATACTTCATTAAAGCCAAAACAATACAGTGACAAAAACGAAGAAATTGAATCCCTCCCATATAATAGGTAACAGTCAACTTCCAATGACAGTAAAAGTTTTATGAAAATTTATCAATGTTGTTATATAATTGATAACTTTCGTTATATTGGATTCTGAATAGAAATGATATAAATTTCCATTCCTTTTTTTTTCCTCCTGAATTTGAAATTCCTTTTATTGCAGATTTTGGTAATATTAAATATACTTTGAGACTATGATTAAGTTGTTTTGGAATAAAAATTTCCTTTTCTATATATTAGAAAATATATGAGCAAAGCGTAATGTCTTCGACGTTATTAGATCACGTAATGAGTCAGCTTGTACGATAACATTTTTTTTTACTATAAAAATTGTAAAAGATGTTTTTGCAAGACTAATTGTTTGTCCCGAGGCAAACTTATGAATTAGTCACACATACACATATTCATTTCTCAGGAATTTTTAAATCTCTTTAACCCATTTTTCAAAGAAAAGTCAGTCCAATGGTTTCTCTATAAAATTTCTCGATACAAATCATTTGTTTATCGCCAAGAATTTGTTTGCATTCCTTTATCCTTTTTCTCTCATATTTTCAATCTTTGTTGCATCACAAATGCGTCGTTTAAATTTATTTCCCTTATCAATGTTCTCCATATTTAATTAATTCTGTCTTTAAAATAAAGATTACTGAATGTTAAAAAAAAAGTGTAAACATAAAGATTTATTGATATTTTCACTGAGGCTTGAAAGATACGCCGAGGCTGGATTTAGTCGAGTTCATTGAATGAATAAAATCGTCTCTTGAAAATCTATTTCTTTATTCTTTTTCGAAATAAAAAGTTTCTGATGAGCGAATAATCATAATAAATTTGCACGTTTCTCGGAATTGTTCGTAATGCGATGATTTTTAATGTCGCGAAAATATCAGTATTGATAATAAATTGTTCATTTGTAGATTACGAAGTGATCTTCTGTTAGACAATCAATTCGTTTTTTTTTTTTTTTTTTTTATTATTATTATCAAATTCATCAAAGCTCGTAATCGTTGTCATCTCGCAGGGAGCAAAAGTAATCACAAGGAATCAATTTGGGCAGATAATGTTAAGCAAACTATGCGGTAAATCGGCACGTTGAGCGTGACCTATTGTGGAAGGATAAACACCATTTATTTGTAGTAAACAAATTTGAAGTCCTTAAAACAAAGGGGAGGGAACAAATGAAGGTTTCGTCTGTTTATTTTAGAAAGTTGTTTATCTCAGTTTGTAGTTTTACCCTCGGAATCTACTGTTTTTCAGTTGAAATTGGTACTATTGATTGCTCTGATAATTTAACAACATCATAATTATTATTTAATAATACTAAATATTATTATTATTATATTGTTATAATATTTTAATAATATTGATTGTTGTTTTATTTTTTTTTAGTTTATTTTATTGTACTGATAGAAAAATTGATTATCACATGATTTTAATTATCACCAACATTAAATAATACAAGATAAGCGAAAGCTGTAAATTTACTGACTTTTACATCGCATTTACAGTTTTCTACAGTGTTTGTTTTTTAAACTCTCATGCAACTTTTAGCTGGAATTAGATGGTCAACACAGGTTGCCAGTATTAGGTTATAATCTTACGTTGAACTTATGTTTTTCGATAAGTCTTGTGACATTTTCAAGGTCACGACAAACTAAATTAAGACCACTACTTGAAATGTGTATCGCCAGTGTATGAAAAATTGGTGCAAATAATTCAATTGATATAAAAGGAAAATTCCATTCGATTTCCTTCAAGTCGGTAAAATAAATCCAAAAAGAAAGTGATTTTGGGACCGGTGGAAAATTTCTTGGGTTTATTTTGCTCAAACTGTTTTGGTGTATAGAAAGTTTTCCCTTCTATCATAATTTGATCACTTGGTATAGTTAATTGCATAGTTTTATGTATATATAATTAATATTATATACATGTTATATCTTTTCAGTATATTTATGTAATATAAATATTATAGTTAATTGTACATATATTTATATAAACATTTTAAATACAGGATAATAAATTGTGATAGAAAAAAAGAAAAGAAAATTTATGATGAATAAAAATAATCAGTGATCTTTGTCGCCTTTCTTATTTCACAACTGCAAAACCGTCAATAAATATTTGTAGCTATCTTTGTTTACACAACATTTTATCACGTAAACTCTTCTCTGTTTTAACAAAATCAAATATTCGGGTTCTACAATTTGACATTGTAACTTTTTCTCTCAAGCATCCTTCATTTCTTTATAAAAGGAATGGGTGGAATTTAATTACGAAATCATATATTATAATTTATAATAGCTAAATGAATATTCTTAACTATATGATTACAAATTTTATTTATAAAATCCCATCAAGTTTAAAAGATGTTAAAATGTACGTTTAGTTTTTTTTTTTTTTTTTTTTGCACAATTATACTGCGACCATGTACATATGTTATCTTAAATAGTTTGAAATAACTATTGTAATTTGTTTAAATTACCTAGCTTTATTTAATATTGCAATTTCCCTGGGTGTATAACAAAAATGAATATTGCATTTGGAAAATGAATACCAAATATTATATGCACAAGGTCTAGAAAGAATGTAAAGAATTTAAAAAAGAGAGCATTATGTAGACAAAATGAACAATGCACCGGCCTGTTTAAACCGGTCCCTTGATTCTCAGAAACTGGGGAAAAGGTCTAGCCAAAAAATATTGTTCCTTCGAAATCCTTCGAGACCCTTAAAACGGATTTACTTTCTCAATCGTTTGTCAAGATTTTATTTTTCATAAATGCACGTTCTTGAATCCTTATTTGTTTATTTTCTTTATTCTTTCCAAATCACAAATTAATATTTTAATTTTTTTTGTTTAAATAATATATGAATTATAAAGCAGAATATTGGGTAATTATTTCCTTTGGTTTCTTCACTTTCATTTATGTAAGCTGGAGAGAAAAAATGTAATTAAGGATGGATTTTAAACTTAAAAAAACATTCTTAGATTTTTTTAAGTAGTGCAATTTTTAATATTCATCATGATGAACAATACACTGATAAAATTATATAATATCTCGCGGACAAGTATGTACTTATGATAGTATTTATTAACTAATATAATATATTATATATTATAAATATAACTTCAACTATATTATAAATGCAAATGTGTCCATGAGTTTATAGTAAAATAGTTAATTTTATTATATAATTCCTGTCAGTGTATGTCTGGAATTTATTCAGATCAATGTACAATTAAAAAAAATGCATACAATGCATATAAACTCATTTTTTTCATCAAACGAACGCAAGGCAATTTATATTCCAAAGCAAAGCGTAGACCGCATACTTTATATAGGAAACCTTTATCCTAATTAACAACTCAACCTGGTGAATCATTGTTCAATCATACTTCTAAATATGTTAAAAGTTCAGAAAAGCATTTCATTGATAGGAAATGCCAAATATGACTAAAAATAATTCTGAAAAATGTTCCTTGTTCAATCTATGATTTCCTTTAATTGCAATTAAAATCAATAATTAACTTCAATGTACAGTATCATGAAACATAATGCCAAGATGAATTGTTACTATCGAATAAGCGAAGATAAGATTTGTCTTAAATAAATTATATTAATAAGGGTTACTTGAGGTTAATACAAGCATAATTGAAATTAATTTTCGACTAAAATGTCTTAACCCTCATCTGCAACGTTCACATGTTCACATTAATTTAATCTTATTATACTTTAATTCATTCCAGGAGATGGCATTCAAATTAAATTAATTCGTTCTTATTTATACTTTATATTAAATTAATGTTAATTCTAATTAATGTTAATATTATAATATGTCAAAGTGTTTGTTATAAGGATTATAATTTTGTTATAATTATCAAATTTATAAATAAAAATGTATTGATATTAAAGATAAATTATTTGCAATGTGTAATTAATATAAAGTTTTAATTATTTACTAAAAAAAGTTATATTTATATGTATATGTATTTATTAATTTAAAGATAGTTGCATTTGAAAAGAAAATTCTAATATATCTAATATCAACAAACTGTTTAGATAAAATTAATTGATGTATAAATGTCTATATTGATTATGATTTTATAATCAAATGATACCAAACAAAGATATAAAAAAATCATAATAGATTATTATCAAAGGCATTATACCAAATGGTATAATTTTTTTATGGAAATAAAAAAAGTTCTAATATTGTAAATGATAACAAAACTTGTAAAATAAATTTATTTTAGATATTCTCAGGAAAGTAATTAATTTGAACAATTATCAAGTTTCTTTTTTACATTACAATGCAAAGAAAATTAATCATTTGGCAGTATTATATGAACACGTGAGATATTACTTATATTAGGTTGAATTGCAAAAAAATATCGTGTCACCAATTGTCGTTTTACCTACTTTATTTGTTCATATTTTTGTACATGTTAATTATGCTTTAATTAAAAACAAATTAAGCATTGACTTGTTATTTCATGATTTAAAATACAATCTAATGAAACATAAGTCATTTTAAATGTATAAAACAATAATATGAGAATGAAGATAAAGTGGTAATACTGTCTAGATTAAGGCTTTGAGAACATGACAAGTTACTGAATTTCTGTTTTTTTTTAACAATCTTTAACTTGATTTACATTTTTTTATATTATCATTTAATTTGATAACATGCTAATCAATTCAAATATAATACATTAATATTTATTTATATACTAATTAATTAATTCTATACAATGGTACTTAAGGTGAAATGTCACTCGTTGGTCAACTCAAAATGAGGATAACCTCAAAAATAATACATATCTTTAGATATATTGTAAAATAAAAATTCATTTAAGAAAAACGCAACGTACGTTCACAGTTAAACAAGTTTAGAATGTTTTAAATTACTTTTTACGTATTGCAACAGTGCTCAGAGAGCTATCTTTTGGAAATA
>JABFPN010006521.1:0-11475 GCA_022817305.1 Leptoteleia sp. ZL-2020 | reverse complement strand
AATTTTTTCTTTTTCTATTATTACTTTTCTCTTCCATTATAATTTATAATATAAATATATATTTGTAATTAATACATTTGACAAACACACAAGGAAGGTTATTTGTTTATCAATACAATATTAATAATTTTTCGCGCTGTCACTTCGGAGCATAATTCACGGTTAATTTCACGCAATTTAAACAAAATAAGGGGAAACGAGCTGTGGTGAGGACAGATGGTTGTATTTGTTTTTATGTATGTATTTACTCAAACATACTCATCGCGACTCTTGACAGGGCGACTCCTCACAGGTTTGACTGTATTACATTTCTTATCAAAAATATAGAAAACGTATAGAAAATGTTAAGTGTATTATATAAAAAATATTAAATCTTTAATATTGAAATGGATATGCATCACCTCGTTATTTAAGCTTCACGAAGACATTGTATATTTTCACAGGCAATTTCTGATTCAAAATTAAAAAAAATTTGCAACTATAAATAACTGAAATTTATTCTCAAGATCAAATACTTCACACGTTCCAGAAACGTTCATGCAACACAGCTAACTATAATCAGTCTCAATTTGTCTGTTGGGCCTAATTTATAAGTAAATTAAAATAATCAATACGATTGCAATTGTGTAAGTGAGTACAGGTCTACGAATGATCAATTGAAAAATGTTTCAGTTTGAATTCGAAAGTGCACATTCCTTCGTTGATTATGAACTGAACCATTTTTGCGTATAAGCAAATTGTTGATTAAAATACTTAATTTTTCAGTAAACAGTAATACATTAAGAATAAATATTTAAATATTTGCCGCGACCTAACTATTATATAACATGTAATTAATGATTGGTTTTGTATTTCGCATTCATTTTAAACATGGCGTACGGCAATTATAAAAAAAAATTATTCAAGTTATTATAACTATTATTTCAATATATATTTTTAAAAAAATTATGAAAAATTAATAAATAATGATTAACAAAATATATAACAATTATAATAAAAAATTAACTTTAATATTAACGAAAAAGTAATTGAGTAATTAATATCTTAGTCTTACTAAATACTAATTTCAGTATCTTGAAATAAGAATCTCATCCCCCAAAGGAGATACAACTTTTATTTCTAAATTAGATTGTGATGTTCAAAATTGGTTCTTTCTTATCGCGCAATTCCCGTTTGTTTTTCCTTCCATCAGATAAGACGTCGATGAGACGAAGCGCAGATGAAGGCGATGGTCGTGGATCTTCTGCAGCCATTTTCAGTAATACTTCAACTCACTCTACCTTACTAGGAAATCAGTTCCTACATATACTATGTTTTAAATAAATTAATATTGTACCATACATGTGTTCTAGAATTACATTTTAGACATTTTATAAGAGCCATATTTATAAAATTAATAGTTTATTTATTAATTAGTAAAACTGTTTAGTAATCAAGAAAAGCAAACATTTGCAGATAAATTATTATTCCATTTTTATTTTACCGCATATATAAACCGTGTACAAAATTATCAAATGAGTACAGATGTTATTAATAAATAAGAATAATCCAAAAAAGAAAATTACTTGTGTACAATCATTATTTTTATATAAACAAAAAAATTTATTCAAATAGATTTTTTCTTACCCACATGTATGAATACACTTATTATAATTTTATTTTAAGCATTTTACATCTAAAATATATCCTATTTTTAAAAATTCCTACGTTGTAGATATAACCAAGTGCATATTTTTTACCATTACAACGTTGGCATACATTTGTACACGAAACTACATCTGTCATGAATTATTATTTTCACTCAAATATATCGTTCTAAGAGAAAAATGTTCCCGCTGCTCGGACTTCCTTTTGAAACTCAAGTATATATTCTTTGACGCTTTGCAAAATTGAGAAAAAAATATATACATGATTGTCCTCAAGGGTACATTTACAATATTTTACTTTGTCAAAGTGCAGCGAAGTATAAATCAAAATGCAAAAGGATCAAAGCGTAGCTTGTTTTAAAAGAACAAGCTTTAATAGCTTACAAAATAAGACATCTGAAATAAAATATGAATATATAAAATTAAAAGAAAATATTATTTAACAAAATGATAAACAAACACTATACATTATTAAACAAAATATTTTTTTGCAAAACAAAAAGGTATTGATAAATAGGTGTCATAATTAACACACCTTATTTATGCAACTTATAAAAAAATAGTTTAAAAATGTTATAACTCCAGTATATTAAATTTATATCCATAACTTATTATATAAATTAACATATATTTAAACCATCTGATTTATAATTATAAAATAACAATTAAAAATGCAAAAATATGAAATAAAAAGTAGTATATAAAATTTCATGTCCACATATATATGTATACAAATAAATGGTCTATAATTTTTGCACTCCATTCTACAACATCTAACAACACAAACCTGCCAGTTTTTATTCTATTATTTTAACAAATACTCTAATGTATTTGTTTTGCGTTGTGTAGTTCGCGTGTAATAGAAAAGGGTTTCAAAGGTATTCAGTAAGATGGATTGTGCGCAGAATGAGTTGAATTACATATTAGGTAACACAAGCCCTGTGTCATCGGAGCTTGAGATACCAAAACTAAACAGATTGCGATGTTGAATCATTCCCTTGTTTATTTACCAATATTGGTGCGAATGTCATTAATTTTAGAATCCATTTAAGTCCAATGAAAGGCGAAGTACAATTTCATGTTAAATGAAAACTATTAATGCAAACAATTATTCAAATACTTGAAAATTCCCACTGGTAACTCAAGGCGAATGTTTCATTTTCTTTCTTTTTATATTTTGTATTTGTTTTTCAATGTTACCCAGCTGCGTTTTATATTCGCAATAAAAATTTACGTTTTTATAAAACCAAAAACCATTTTTCATAATTCCTACTATTACATTTTAAATAATTATTTACGAATTCGATTTTTCAAAATATTCTAAATGACAAGAGGGATAAATTTTTATTCGACTTTATGAAACACAGTGGAAACATTTAAATAGCTTCGATTGAAGGTTTAAAAAACCTTAAAAAAACCAAAACGACGTGAATGCATGCTGCAACCTATTTATTGCGTGAATAAAGGTACAATAATTGGTCGATGCGCAAACAAAAATCATAGCTATATATATGATTACAAAACGCAATTGATGTGAAAATAAAATAATAACGTCACAGTTTGGTAAAACTTAAAAATGATCGCTTTGACGGAAAAATGAGCACATTCGATACATTTTTCAGCCAAGGTTCACAAAAGTTGTTTGTAAAATTAACCAAAGCAATGGTGATAATAAGTATTTACATATTGCAAGGTAATTCGTCAACATTTACTGATGTGCCATGCAACATGAAGGACTAAAAACAGAAAAAATATTCGTTATTTAATAATTAACGATGATGAGATCCGTCTTCTATAATAAATCATTAAAATAGTATGATAACATAAAAATTTAAAAAGCCACCACAATGCTCGATATGTATGAGTATAAACACACAAATCTACAACTTAATCTAAAACTTATCAGTCAAAGACGAAACAATAACGTCTGGTAAAATGTGTTGACCCGAGCATCAAATACAGTAATCCGAACAAATCGATATTACCCACAGTTGAATAACAATTGTACCTGCCTTTCTCCGTTTAACGCGAATGATTTGAGCAGATTGCCTACAACGCGAAACCGTAGTCTTAGCGAACACTGGGTGTTCCCACAACGGCGTCGGAGTCTCCCACATTAAAAATTCGAACCCTTGAACTCAAGGCAGAAGTAAACTCCCCATTACAGTAATTTAATATCCCCACCGTCGTCCCACGGTAAAAAAAATCGAGAACACTGAGCCGAAAAAAGCGTCCCAAGCCAGTGTTAGCCCGAACTGCCGTCAAACGTACAGTGCACATCGTTAGTGAAGCCTCAAACACCATCCGCGTTCAGACCGTTCCGTGTTCTTTGCAACCGCGAACCAGTAACCGTATTAACCCCGTGATACAAGCCCCATAACAGTTCTTCTTAGGGCTACTCCCACCGGCCATTTTCAAGGCCATCAAATCGATAACAAATAATATATTTCACGTTTCGCTAATCTGCTTAAAAGTTGTGACTGGATCCAATAGAAGGATCCGCCCACGATAGTATAATACTGTAAACAATAATAACTGAAAATGAAACATTAAGTACGTGGTACGAAGCATTCAAATGTTTTGACGAATGTAATAGGATGATAATTTAAAAGCTTTCTGATTTGAACAAATTGTGTTGGAGTTGCAAATCTTCAATCAAATCCAAGTGCGGCGGTTCTGTGACGTTAATTTTTCTCTCGCGCGTGTGCTCTCGTCTTTGTTTGTGACTGTCCCTAGTCATAAGTCGACTAACGTCTGTGTCTTTGACGTTGCAAGCCAAATCATGATTGTCCCGATCGCTCACCTGTGCAATGCTATCTGGAATGGGTAACGGTTTCGCTACTCCGATTCGCACCGTTCCCTTTGGAGCGCCTTTCAAAGCCTGTACCGCTTGGTCCAGAGTTGCATTCTCCAAAGCGGTATCGTTCACGAAGAGTAAACGATCACCCGGAATAAGCTGTCCGTCGACTTGAGCTACGCCGCCTGGTACGAGGGATCTTATTACTATCACAGTTTCATTGGGGTTCATTGGATCCTGAAAATATAGTAATTATTGTTATTACAATTTCCTTTTCATTTCTGATTTTATAATCTTATTAATAAGAATAAGTTTGAAAAGTATAAAAATCACCATTTCAATTAAAATAAGTTAATCTACCTGATAATCCAAAATAGAGAACCCAAGGCCTCTCTCTCCTTTCACTAATTCGATTATTTGTGGTTCGGAGCTCCACATTGCCAAGCCTGTTAAAGGTTCTAAGGAGCGTGATTTCATTTTGTTTAGACTAGCGTCGGTGACGGTTGCTGTTGTTGTTGTTGATGCCAATGAACCATCTGACTTTGCTTTTACCAAACGATCCATACTCGGTAAAAGATTTTGCAACGAACCGCCCAAAATACTCTATAAAAACAATTTTTTTTTTAAAGTGATACATTTAATTCAAGAGAAATTGTTAAATTATTAGGTAACGAATTTTTAGTTTTTAACGAATTTAGTTCTTATACATATATGTTCATAAAATTTACAATTGTATATAAACACTTATATGTACAAATTATATTTTATGGACTAATTATTATTACATGTAACATTATTGTTACAATTTAAATTTAACTATATAAGGATTAATATATATTGCAAAACAAACCCTAGTTTGAAAGGCAGCTTGATGCTGTGCTGTATCAATAGGACAAAGTGGATCTTGAGCTGATGCCATGTTTCGTCCACAAACCATTCGAACATGAATTGGTAATTCCTTAAGAACGCTCACAACCTCCATATGATTTATTCCCAACAAACGATAACCATTTACCTTAAACACAATAATTAGATTTGCAATAACCGATTAAATATTTCAATCTCATTCATAATATTATTTGCATGTTTCATTCTTAAGAAGTTTTTAAACAAAAAATTTAAATAAATTAAAGTATATGTAAAAATTCAACATTCTAACAAAATATCTTGACAATAACTGTTCTAAATTATATCCTTAAAAGAGTTTAATTATTGTCAGATAATAATAACATTTAATTTTTTTATTTGTTAATTTACCTCTAACAGTTCATCACCAGATCTCAAAGTACTGTTTTGGCCAACGGGACCTTCTGGAAGAATAGAACGGATGTAATGATGAGGCCTCACTTCCTGTCCATTTTCGACGTCTACAGTTCCTTCCAAACTGATACCTAGACCACTACCTTCGGCGAATTTTTTCAATTGTGCCACCTGTTTAAAGCATTATATCAATAAATTTATAATTTTATCTAATGTTTCATTACTATTGTAAAGTAATCTTAACAGATTATTACATACCACAATTTCGATATCAGGACCAACAATTTTTTGCCATTTATTTTTAATAGCAGCTTCTATTTTGGGGGTAAGGGGAGTCGAAGGATCGCTTAAAAGCGCCTCGATATTTGTTTCTTCTAGATTCATCAAAAGGTGGTCACGATCCACTTCTTGCAAACATGTACTGTCAACAGTAGTATGTGATTCGCCTTCAGCCTCAATTTCAGTAGTAGTATCGCCATCCTAAAATGTGCATTAAATACCAATTGAAAAATAACAATGTAATATAAATTATATTTTTACAATCATATTGAATACTCGTAGGAAAATTACAAAATAATTTGCATAACTGGAACTTAGAAGAGACAATTAATTTACAGTTCTGTTGAGCGATATAAATTTGTCAACATTTTCATCAAAGTGATATCAGTCTTTGTTTACAAACTATTTTGAAAGTGTATGTATGCAGTACTCTTTCGCTGACTATAACTACAGGATTTATTCGTTGCTTTAACTTAATGTCATACTCGTCACTGCTTAAAACGGTTGAGTTTTCAATTAATAGTGATGTATTTTTTCTCATTGTATATTCTGATCCGAACTTATTTTACTTTAATGCAACGTAAACGTCCTTATTAAAGAGCAAAGATATGACGTTCAATTACCTAGGATTAATATGGAAACTAATTCAGAATTATTATGCTTAAACTCGAGCAAAGCTGTGCAGACCGAATGCATCATTAAAACGTAAAATAAAAACAAGTATTGCATTGCAGCGTAACTGAAACTCTAGGATCAAATTAAATGTAAAAAACACACAGAGAAGACAATTTCATAAAAAAATTATTATACTTTATAATAAAGCTGTCACAAAATTATTAAAATTACAAAAATTTTAACCATATCACTGGTTATTTATATGGTTAATAGTAGTATTTTTCTCTGTATCTATGAAATGTAAAGCTTTGTTGAAATATTAAGAATGATGAGAATACTCCTTATTAAAAATTTATAATTAAATCTGTTTCGGTAAATCAAAAATAGGTGCCAATGAATTTGTAAAAAATCGTATACTCACGGCGCTTATTGGAAAAGTGGGTAGACTCGTAATCGACGGGGAGCTTGGCTGAGGTAGTCTCAATTCGCTTGCGGCGATAGCCTGCTGCAGTTGTTCGTACTTCGGTCCACGCAAATACCTCTCCAGACATAATACGACCGTTTGTCCCGTATTTCTCAATACCTCCACAGCCTCATGATTCGAATAACCCTGCAGAGAATGACCGTTCACCTCGACAATGCGATCGTTAATCTGAATTTTATTGCTAAGGTCGGCGGCGCTTCCTTCACTTATGCTTTTGACAAAAATTCCGGACAGTTCCTCTGAAAAGTCAATCGATTGATTATATAATTAATTTTGAAGCATGAAAGTATTTCAATACCACCAATATTCTATTTATTCAAATAAATGAGTTTTAATTTTATATAACCAATAAGGATTTAATAGAACTTCGTTATAGTAATTTTTATTAAAAGTATACATACATTTTTCATACTAAATTTTGGTTTTAAACTATAAGTTCTTTTAAACTGTCGTTTATATAACAGGAACATAAGAATAAGTGGTCACATTTTTTACCTTTCTCGCAAACATATCCCGCGATAGTGATACCAAGGCCATAAACGTCTTTTTTAAGCTCGACGGTGAAGCGCTCCATTTCTGGCAGTGCATTAACATCGATAGGATCCATAGAGAGAACAGGCAGATCAGCAGGTATTTGAACGGTTCCTTGAGATGATAAAATGGGTGTCGCACTGATTGGCATTGGGTTTCGCACGACATCCATAATGAGACTTGGCCTTGCCTATTTTACACAACAAAAATAATGACTTTGTATATGATTTTAATAATAATTATTAAAAATAATTTAATTTTTAAAATGTAGATGTACAAAATATATTTTGAATGTTTAGGAATTGAGTATTTAAATTGTTAATATATTGTAATATGTTACAGAATATTAATATATATCATTCATTAGCTAAATGGATCATGGGTCATTAAATAAATAACGTGTACAAACGTAATATTAAATGTCATGGCCCAACCTTCGTTGCAAAATTGAAACACATTTAGAATGAATCGCGCATTTCAAGATTATAATAAGACAATAAAGGATATATTACGAAGTATATCTACATTGTACAACATAAATTTCATATTATCTAAACAATATATTGACTTTGACATAATGAGTATGTAATTGATATGGTATGTTAAATAACAAATCTTTCTTCTTGATAAGTGAATAATAAAATTATTCCAATGATGCATTTCATTTAACCAATTTAATTTACTGTTAGCTGTTTATGCATTCTCGTGAAAAGTATCGTTGCATGTTCTTCAATAGATCATAAATTATATCGTTGCAGTGAAATTTAATAAATCAGTTTAGAAACGTTCCATATTCAAAAGATAGTTTATTGAGTTAAAATTTAATTAACTTAAAAAGTTACGGATAAAAATTTATTATATAATTAGAAAACTCAACATTTATTATAATTATTCAAACATAATTCATGGCAGCATTGGAAGTTTTGCAAAATGGAATTTATTATATAAAATAATATGGTACAAAGGAAATTATCTAAGTGATAACAATCTTTTGCATAAAAGATTGTAAAATTCAGATAAAATTAAAATATATTTCTAAATATACACTGACAGTTAACCGGATAGCACAGTGACTTAATTATTTAAAACTTTGTAGATTTTCTCATTATTTAAAAAAAATAGATAATCAATTTTTTTTACCATTTTTATCACTCCACAGTTGTCCGTTTCGTGCACATTATCAATTCTCACGAAAAACAATATTAGTGCGCATAATTATGCTACGACAGTAATATTATTTGCATCAAATAATAACAAACAATTATGACTATTTTGATAATTATATGTTAAAAGAAACTGTTAGCACGTGACGTATGGACATGTTTGACGTGTAACATTTATATTAAGATATGAAAGTGGATATAACTAAAGGCCAATATTGCTTTTAATTTTCTAATTATTTTGCATACGAATAAGAATTCAAATAGTTGTAACTTGAATTTAAATAATACTTTCTATGGTGGAAAAAAAGGCTTGAAAAACTATTCCATGGAGATAAATTTGAAAGCAAATAAAAGTGGAGCAAGGAGGAGCACATTATATTTCAATTTAACGCCAGTAGTCAAGAAAATAATTCAGAGTTGGCGAATCGGAGCTGAAATCAACGTTCCGGGACGCTATGGATAAAGTAAGGAGACTTACGTGTGCATCGATATCGGATTCTTGCGTATAAATGCCATTATCGTATCTAGAATCAGGCTGCATGTTATGAATGTTATAAGTTTCTGGAACGCTTTGAACGAGACGCCTGTCCAATTCTTCTGGATCCCCAAGGATTTTCGTTGGTACAATGGGGGCATGGCTACCGAGGGCCTAGATAAAGATTTTAAATGTGTCAAATACATTTTATACTGAGAGTATATCTTTCTAGTAGAAGAAAACTGGCAATCTTTTCAGATTCAAGTCATGATTTGTTCAAGAATTATCTTAATGCAAGTCCAAAAATGACTGCTGTAATTTAAAAAAATGATTCACAAAAATGTATAATTTGAAAATTATAAATTGCATAAATATAATAATGTTAATGTACAATTACTGTTCCCTAACTTGAATTTCTAATTTTCAAAATATAATAACTCTTTATGAATTATTCTACAAATCCTTGTTAACTATTTCTCTTATTTTTACTTCTAAAAATTATCTGATAAAATGTAAAATTGAAAAAGACTTTTCAGTTGCAGAAGACAAGGAAATATCAGGAAAATTATTTCTGATAAGTGAATTTTAAATGAAATGTTGAATCTTATGTTTAATATTAGACATTCATGAGTTTTGCTCCCTTTTGACATAATTTGCACAACAACTCATTTCTTGCAATTTCATAAAATCATAATTTATTAAAATATGCCGGAACAAAATTATGATAAAGTTGAAAACTATTTTAATTAATTTTTCGATTTTATTTTGACTGATATAATACCTGGTAGTCGGGGGAAGTTGGTTCAACGGGTCGTGCAACAACAAGACGCACATGTGTCCCGGACTGTCGTAACACGGCAGCAACTTGTTCGCTGCCCATTCCACGTAGATTGACATCTCCAATTTGTAATATGTGATCTCCACTTTGAAGTCGATTGTCCTAGAAAAAAATAGACACTGAATGAAATGAAATGAAAAACAAAATAGTTCTTATAATCTTAATGTCGAGAATCAGAATTAATTAACAATTATAATTAAATATTAATAATAATAATAAATATAACGCTAAAAATTAGAAAGAAAAACTTAATAATGCACTTAGTACTGAAAAACTACGAAGCATAAACGTGGTCCAACGTAAACAATAAGCGAGATAATGATATGTTTTCTCAGCAAATGACGATGCAAAAAAGGATACACATTATCTAACTTGAATAAACAGTGTATCTCAAGACGAAAAATTCACCATCATTATGAAACCTTGACTTTAAACGAATTTTTTTATTTATATATAATATAAAATGCTTAAAAGTTAATAAATAAAAAAAAGAAAACAAAACAATAATATATAAACAGGCAAAACTATCTGAAGGTTTTGCAGGTGTAACGACCTTTTTATTTTTCAAACAAAAGTTGTTTAAATTTTTTTAATTACATTCAGCATATTTTTACAATTATTATTTACTCCATGAAAGTAAAACAACGTCTTGCAAACGTCCTTCATTTTCATTCGCACATTGCTGAAGTCTTGGTCTAAAATGAAACGCACAGAAAGAAAAAAATAACTAATTCTGTTAGTTGTTGCATAAGAAAAAGATTGTTACAAGACATCAGCAGAAACTGCTGAACTTTATAACAACATTAAACAAAAAAGTTTTACTATAATTATACTCATCAAATGATGCTTTGTATAATTTAGCAGAAACATCTGAAGTCCCACAACAGTGACAGCTATATGACTCCTGCTGTGCTTAGACTCGCTGTAACTACTAAGGTATTTAACAAAGTATAAGCTAATTTTTTCTCTTAGTGAGGTTTATCATTGAAAGTTTTCAACTTCAGATTACTATCTAAAAATACTCACACACCGAAAGATCTCCAAAAAGTGAAATTACACTCAAAACTAAACAAGAAAAGATAAAACGGATTGCAATATGTGGCTTTCTAAGTATACTTGTATAATTATATCTATTAAAGATATAGCGTACGTTTATAATAAAAAATCTAATTCGTATACTTTCCAGGGGCATACGTATGCTTCTAGCAATTCTAAACATACAGTAGACATATGTATGCCTGTTCCAAACATATATATTTTTACACTGAGAGAAATATATGAGTATATTTTACTAAGTGTTTTCGTAAAGTTGTGATATATTATCTTTCTTTTAAGTAAATACTAATATTATTTCATATATTACGAATTTTTTATTATTATTTACCAA
>JABFPN010006520.1:0-11476 GCA_022817305.1 Leptoteleia sp. ZL-2020 | reverse complement strand
TTTTTTTTTTTTTTTTTTTGAAGTATAACTTCTTACGGGATATTTGCAGTAACGTCCAACTTCAGGGCACTGCATTTTGGAATAAGAAAAAATTGGATGAGTTAATTTTACCATGATAAATGTGAGTCGAACTCCAGGAGATAAGTTATGATTTTACTTTATGATAAAGTATGAAATAAACCTAGTAAGAGTGAAACATATATAGTCCATATATGGTCCATGTATGGTGTTTTAGCAATTTCATATAAGGAAATAAAAAATTAATTTATGGACATCCATTCTAGCCATATATGGATTTAATAATTTCCTTGTATGGAAATCAATTATATATCGACCATGCATGGCCATATATGGATTAAGGAAAAACATATATATCCATGTATGAAGTTTTTATTTCCTTATATGAAAATGTTAAAACGATTATGGACCATATATATGTTAGTTTTATTATGGAAATGCTAAAATAAAGTATTTATTCCTATAAATTTATGGGAATTTTTACAGATTTATTGGAATGCACACTTTATTATAGTATTTTTGTCATACTTTTATATATATAAATTGTCCTCTGGGGTTCGAATCCAATTTCTTATGGAAAAACTGTTTCATTTTTCTGCATGGGCCACATTCCAACATTGGCTGGCAGTATTCTGCATCTTCTTTTGATTCATTTAATTTTATATGCTTGTTACACTAATGCAATACTTTTGAAACATGACTTACACCTATATACGTATAACTATACATATATAGTTGTATAGTATAAAGACCAAAAATGGTGTACATAATAACTTTTAAGATTCACTGAAGCCCGAAGAAGTCATACTTCTCTGGTCCACATGGCACAATTTTTCCCCTTACTTTTTCCCACTTTCTTTTTATTATAGATGAAAATTTCCCTGTTAAAAAAAATCGTAAGAGTACCTAGGAATCTCTAGGGGATCCTAGTTGGATTTTTTTTAACGGGCTTGCAAATACACTGAGTAAAAAATAACAATAAAAATTGAAAACAATTTATACCCATTTGAGGATATCCCTGAAGTGTGAAAAATTTTACTATTCAAAATAGTAAAAATGATAATTATCAAAGATTTTTGTAGTACTTTTCCACTAATATTTACTGCATGACTTTTAAATTTTACCATTATTAACAGTAGAAATAATTACTTTTCCAATATATCCTCAAAATGATACAAAATATAGTAATTTGTGATATATCTTTTTTCTCAGTGTACGTCGACATATACACTGAGAGAAATAATGATCGAAATTTTTTTTTGATGCGCAGCGCCGACCTTGTGATGATAAATGCACAGTCGTTAATTAAAAATAAATATTTAGCTCGTATCGTACACTCGGGTTAAAAGTTAGTTCAAAACTAATTTTACTGTATCGAAAAAAAAGGGAGCGAAGTTGTTTTTACGCGTCACATTTATTATACATTACAAAAAGGATTATAAATTAAACAAATAATTATAAATTAAATAATTTTATTATCCTTAGTGGAAAAGAATACTGAAACATATTGAAAAACACTGAAAAATGCTGAAAAACTGCTAAAATTGAGAATTTTTAGTATTTTTCAGCTTTTTTTCCCCACAAGATATATTGGGGATCACATCAGTTGATACAATTCGAAAGAATTTTTAATTCTTTTTATAATTATCTACAAAAAATTTATCAATGTAGTTTATTTAAACAAAATGTTAATGTATTCTCTGAAAATTTCGTTGAATCGATTTTCTTTTTAGATGTTATATTTCAAATGACGTAAGATGTTACGAACTATCCCCCTTTTATTAAGAGTTTTGACAATGTATTTTTGTTAAAAAAAAAATATTTCAATACTATCAAATTTATTTCATCGTGCGCCGAGCATTTTTACTTGGACCTCGGCAATAGTTGGCGAGCAGTGAAGAACGCGTGTGGCGCACGTGTGCTTACGAATAAAGAAATTGAATCTTCAAGAATTACAACGTGAGAATTAAAGTTCTTCATTTACATTACTTGTCACGTCTGGTAATACTTTTATTTTATTTTTTTTTTTTTTTATTTCTAACCACGCATTATCATCACTGTTATCATAAGCAAAGTAATATTTATCGCGTCTTTTTTCTCAGTGTATATATATATATTTTACATATATATCTTCGGTTTTCTAATCAGTTAAAGATGAACAGTCAATAACATATCAAATATCAACAAAACATTTTCGAGCTACTTTCAAAAATAAAATAATAGACCGGGATTCTTAAAAATATATATATCAATGTGAAGACAAACATCAATTTAAATCAAACGAATTCAATTTCATTTTTCCTCGTTTTGTCATCGCTTTAAATTGCTATAAATAAAAGGAAATAATTTTTAATAAAAAAAAAGAAAAACCAAAAAAAAAAAAAAAAAAAAAAAAACGACCGTGGTTATTTGCAAATATTTTCGTAATAAAATTCGTAATAAAAAGATTTTGAAATTATTAAATTAATAAAAGAAATTATTAAGTTATTAAATAAACAAAGTACGAATATTAAAATAAAAAATTTAAGTTTAATCAACTTTAATTAAAATAAAGTATTAATATTAAAATAAAAAATAAAATTTTTAATATTTTTTAAGTATTAATATCAAAATAAAAAAAACTTTTTTTTTAATATTTTCAAATTATTAATATTGAAATAAAAAAAAAGTACGAAACCCCGTGCCTACGTTACTTTAAAACACACAAAATAAAACATGGGACACGTTTCTATTTTTCCCCCCTTACTTCTCATTTTTTTTTTTTTTTTGGTCTTTATTATCCAAAAGCAAAGATAAAATGTACAGCTCAATCCAGCGCGGCTTTTTAGATACGAGGATCAAGATAGCGCGTTATCTCCATGGTAAAAATGACGTTAGACCGCGGCGAGGTTTCGTAACATCATGCGCGGTGTTATCTCGGACAGATGTTGCCCGAGATCGGGCGTTTTCCAATTTACTTTCCTTAATGCCTTTTCCGAAATTATTAATACCAAAAGTTGAATTGTTATTTTGTCCGATAAACGTAAGCGACGTCTCTTGTTCCGCGTAATCTTATCGCGCGTTCAAAGGCATCCACGAATTCCGGGGGCAAAGCGTAACCGTGACGTGGCGGCGAAAAAAGAAAAAAAAAAAAAGAAAGAAGGAAGAAAAAAAAGAAAAGAAGAAAGAAAAAAAAGAAAAGAAAAGAAAAGGTGACCGCGGGACCGATCCAAGCAGTAAAAGTTGCTCCGAGAAATCAATCGATAAAAATTGGATCCGCGCGAGTAAAGTCGCCGGGAGGAGAGGCGCGCGCGCGGCGTCGACGCGAGAAACGCGACGTTCCACCGAGAAATCGGACCAAATATCGTATTGTCAAGGTGTTGGCAATATCGATATCCTTGTAAAAGGATATGGCGTCATAACCTTCCCGGTGCAGCCTCCTCATTCGTACGCGAAAAAACATCCAAGGAACACCGCGTTATGACTGCGCGTGGGAGAGAGATAGCGACAGAGGGAGTGCGATCAGAGAAACAGAGAAACATATAGGCCGCGTCGAGGCGCACCGAAAATATGCCGTATTAATGCGCATTTAAGTTCGCACTTTTTCAATGCGCCTCGTCACTTAATTCGTCATCCTTCTTCCTTGCCTTTTTATCTCTTTTTTTTTTCTGTATTTTTTTTGCATTTCAATACTTTTTTTTTTCTTTTTTTTTCATACGCATACGCTGGAAAGAAATTGTGCGCCCTGAATGGCACAACTTCTTTATTTTCTGTTATAATGCATGCATATGAAAGTTAGGCGAGTTACAATGGAAAGGAGAATAATGTTGTGATATTATTGTGTTCGGTGTATGGCGGACTTTTTTTTTTTTTTTACCGACTTGGAACATTGCACAAACTCTTGTCGGCGCGACGAGGTTTAACAAACCGCGGCAAAACCTCGATACTTCGAGAGCACTTTTCCAACTGCGCGCCCTCAATTCGACGCGGTTACGATTGGCGTTAGAAAATTTAAAGCTGACTTGTACTTGCGACGATTAGTGTCGTTAATGGAGTGGCGTAATGTTAATTAATTTGTTTAGACAAATGTAATGAACTTTTTTGCTTTTTGTGCTGCAAGTTGGGGAACGGAACGGTAAAAGTTCGTACTATCGAGGGTACAAGGACAAATAGTTAAATTGTCATGGTTGTATTGTAAATTAGGAAAATTTTTTTTAAAATTCTACAATTTTAAGGATACTAGAATTAGAATTAATATATATATTAATAACTTTATATTTGAAATAAAATATTATTTTTATTATAAATACTTCTTTTAATATTCCAAAATTATATTGTATATACTTTTAGATACAAACTTTGATATTATTAAGTATTTATTGCTATTGTGTTGCTTAGTGACGTAGTAAAGTAGTGCTGTGAAGGAGTGAAGGAGTGAAGCAGTGACACACAGTGATGGTCCAGTCGGTGGAGTTAATATTAAATATTTACATTATATTATCGTAAACAAATAAGCGTAAAATTGCGTACTGATATTTTTTTCTTACATTATACAAAATTAAGAAAAATAAAAATTAACAGAAATAAGACATAGTGAGTGGCGTACAATATAATTAATAATTTAATTAAATAAATGCGTAGTAAAATTTAATTAAACAATAAAAAGAATAAATATTTGTATAAATAAATAAAATACAAAAAGTTTATGCATAATAACATTCATTGATTTTTAAATTTAAGTTTGTTAGTTTCAGTAGTTTTGTTAATTCTACTTTGTTTTATTAATATCTAACTAAATTTTTTTTATTAAGTAAATAATTTGATTATCAATTGATTAAATAATCAATTGTATTACCTCATTAAATTTAACTAATTATTTTTATAGTATTTATTGAATTAAATTATTAATCATATTGTACACAATTCACTATGTCTTATTTCGATATTCAAATGTGGCGGTTATGTTCATTTTTATTTTTCCCCTAATGTTACTAAACTAACCTCCCATCTATCTAAGTTCCGCAGCCATATTCAATCATTGGTACCAACATATTTTACTTTCACGATGAATAAAATATCGTACCCAACACAAAAAAAGTTATCTCAGGTTGGTAGCCCTTCACCTTCGACTTACGTTACCAACTTAAAACCACTTTTTTCCTCATTAACTAATATCAAAATTACTATTATAAACTTTACTATATCACATTGCAAAGGACACTATAAACTCCCTTCTCACCCGAGTTATTAAAAAAATACATTAACAATTACTAAACAAATTTCTCTCCGCTAACGAAAATCGTTGGACGGTTGGGACTCGCATATAAAAATTATACAAGCACAGATGCGCGTGTTCGTGCGTGCGAGTTGGCGCACGCGCCTGCGGGCCCCGCAAGCTTTGTACAGTTACAGCGCAGGGATAATGGCGGGGGTAACCATGATGTACGAACAAAGAGGAATTAAAAAGAAGCATGTAAGTAGTACAGTTGCGAATAGGCGGACGAATATCTACGTGTGCAGAACAAGCAAGTGGCTGGCATTAATTAGTTTTGATGTTACGGACAGGTGTGTGCGCGCGGCGTTACGCAGCTCGTTATAACATTCGTCAACTCCCCCCCACTCCCGTCCCGCTTTTCAGCATCTGCACAATTTCGTTCGGCAATTTCTTTTTGCCGGACCTTCTTATCTTATTATTTTTTACACTGTCGCCTCAAGGATGTGTGTACCTTTGCTTTTTTGCCTTTCTTTTCGCCTCGATGAAATTGACGGAAACGTTTTTCATCGCGGGAAAACGATCGCGCGTTCGCTTTCACAAATTGATAACTTTATCGTCGGTGAAACGGGAGCGAGGAAGGGGGGTGGGGGGAAGAAGAATAAGAAATAAAAGACGGGATGGGGAGGGGGGGGAACCAGTAATTACATGAAAGGAGAAATGCGTAGGATTTTTTGATCGGCGCCGTCGTCGCCCAAACGGACGTCTTTTACCTAACGCCTGCAGGACCGGTAACTTTTCTAAAGCGGCCGCGAACTCCGGCTTCCCCACGGCCAATCTGTGCCGAGGAAACCATCCGAGATTACATCAATCGAAAGCACGACTTTCTCGATTTCTAAACTTATCTTTCTGCTAAATGCTACTTAGCGGGATGGATACTTTTGTTTGCCGGCGGTTACGTCACGCCGCGACTACCCGGCGATAAATATTAATTATCGTTTCTTCTTCCCCCCCTCCCCCTGCCGCAGCTGTGGTTTATTCTTGCGTACACATTTCTGTATATATATTAAGAAAAAAAGTTCGGTTAAAAGTTGTTATACCGTGCCGAAAAGTGGGGACAAAGTAAGTCTTGTCTCATAACTCGCGTATGTTTTAAGAAAGATTATGAGATTGTGAGAAATGTATGAATTTTGTTTGTAGAGTACAATAAAAATTGATTTATTTATTCATTATTTTAGACTTGTTTTATATTATATAATAAACATGAAATTTAATGAAATGTCCCCGCTTTTTGACACGGTACAAGAAATTTTGATCTAATATTTCTTCTCAACTTTTATAGACATCATGAATCATATATTTCGAGGTCGAACCCTCAATTTCACGTAGAAGGTACATTCCTGGAAATTGTATCGCGCTTGAATTTTGAAGTTTAGAAGGGAAATTTAAAGTTGACCAGTGAAAAGCTCTTGGTAAGCAGGTGTTGTTTATTATTCATGTGTTTTTTTTAAATCTAACTAAATTAACGACTCTGGGGCCAGAAGCGTATCATCGTGGCGCGTACCCTATATGATTATTTCGTCTGTAACAATTTTTTAGGACATCCCCGAAATTGTAAGATGTCTTCAAAATGTGTTACACATAATTCTTTAAGTCCTCGAAATATACGTTGCATAAATATATAGTCTTTCATTAAATTTTCCGTTCTAATTAACCAGAAAAGTTTGAAGTCTTTTACACGGGAATATTACATCGGAATGCTTGAGGAATTTCTAGATTTAATAAGCAGAGTGTAAAAGTATCCGCGAATATTGATTCTTCATTACGGTCCGGATAAAATAAAAATATTTCACGTCGGACTTGCGGGATGGATTCCTTGATAACTGTGTAAATGTGAATTTTTTAATAACACCGGGGGCTCGCGGTTCACTGACTGCACGGGGGGAAAAAATCTGAAGTGCACTACTAAATTTGTGAGTCGAATTTATAAAAACTAACCTAGGTAGTTTCAATTTACATACACTGTATGGCTGAATCAGCCATACATATTTATCTAATCCAAAACACAGTGAAATCCAAGTAGTTTTCCTTGAGATATTGAGGTTATGTTGAGTCCCCATACGATAAGAATATGGTTGAATCAGCCATACAGTTTATGTAACGTTTAAATATTCATTTTAGTCGATTTAATATCTAGTTCCTTCTGCAAATAGAGTAAGTTCTTACTAAATTAGTTAAAAATTGCTAGATAAACTCATTTTCCTACCAAAGCGAATACTTTTTTTTCCGTATATAATAATAATAATAATAATAATAATAATAAATGGTTAAACGACTTTTAAAAGTGACATTTAATACGCGCGATGGGCATTAAATGTTTTTATCGCAAAGGGGCGTTATAAAATTTAACGCAATAAGTAGGTTAATAATTTGTTTTCATTCCGGCAAATTAAATTAAATATTTTTATTATTAAGCTACTTGCGCGAGGCGAGGCGCGGATAATAAACGGCACATTTTATTACGCGCAATGCGTGATATGTTAATAAAAATTGAAATATGAAATGCGCTTCCCATATTTAATTTTTTTTTTTTTTTATTATTAATTTTCATTACTCTTTGATACGCAAAGCAATACTCTTATATTATAGATTGACTTGCAATTTGTTGTTCTTTTTATTTTATTAAAAAAAATATTTTTATCGCCGGAAAATTAATTACTTAATTTCCACATCGCCGTTTCCTCGGCGATGGCTGTCCATTTAAACAATTGTTATTAAATTTCAAAAGCGATAATTAAATAATGCACGATAAAAATTCCGATAAATCACTGACAAAAGGTGAAAAAAAGATAAAAAAATGGAAAACTAAGGAAATGAAATTCAATGAAAATAACGTGACCTCCCACTTTCCTATAATTACATCCTTTCAATGTTACACTATTATTCTACAATTCTTATTTAAAACAAAAAAGGAAAAAAAATATTCGAATAATATAATACATTTGTTTCTCCCGTTTAACGTTCATTAAGTCTCATAAAAGTCTCAAAACGTTGTGATTTTTACACACAGAATATCCCATCGAGGTATTATTGAGATCATGAAAAAGGAGAAAAATAGAGCGCGCGCGAGAGAGAGAGAGAAAAGGGAATTAATTACTACTTCTACTCGGAACTCATCAACAAAAAAGACGTCCCTGGATGGTTTCGAAAAAATTTAAATAACAATAAAAATTCCGACAATCCGTCCCTCTCAATTACAGCGCCGGGGCCGAAAAGCGACCGCGACCAGTGTCCGCGCACCACAATGTCGTGACGTCATCGAACTCGGCGAGGCGTCGACGAAATTTCTTTCAACGCGCGCGATCCCCCGCTCGACTTTTTCCGGCCATTGTGAGAAAAGACCGTCGCGATCGGGGAAAAGCCATCCGAGCCAAAACGCGGACAAAGTTTCTTTCTTATTTTTTTGGAGAGGGAGGGAGCCGCGGTTATCGCGCCGCCAGCCCGATACGCCCAAGAAAAACTGGACTTAACGTGATGCCGTAAGCGTAGGTAGCGCTCTGCAGTACCGGCTTTGCTATTTATGTTAATAAAAATTACAACAATTATAATTTTGTAAAATAAAAACATTTAGCCCATTCTGCAACAATAGTAGTATATTATAAATTATATCGATATGTCTTTTAATGAAAAATGACAACAAATTTATGGAACTACGATTCATTGTCACTCAATGTCGGTAAAAAACCCGTAGTTCCAAGTTTTTATACTTTAATCATTGTCATAAAATATGTTGTTATTAACAGTAATATTCTCCTAAAACTGAAGAATGGTCTGAATGTCTTTATTAAAAAATATAATTATTTATATTATTTTAAATTGAAAAGACACTAACTCCGTGACTGCAGACTTACGGGATCACCTTAAAGGATGCGCGCTTAGCGCGAGACTCGCCTCGGAGAACACGAGGCGCGCGCGGGAGTAGGGGAAGGAGTGGGGGCGGCGGAGGGAGGGGAGAGCGGACGTATTCGAGAGTCTGACGTATGGGAATCCGAAGGCTGCGCGAGTGTGCCGTGTTTTTTCTGCTTTCGCCTGGGCATCGGCCCGCACAATGCTCTCTGCGAGGAGAGCTTTTTCGGTGGGCCTCGCGACGCGCACACAATGCGAGCCCGCTAAGCGGAGGGGAAGCAAAGGGCCCCGGAGACTTTTCGTCGATTTGAATCGGCGGCAGAAGCGCGCGCGCGCACGGCCTTACCTGGAAAAGTTTCGGATTTCGGACGCGCACGGTTCACGGCTTGTATACGGGGTGTCGTAAAAGTCCGATGCCCCCTTTCGTGTCGGGGTCATTTGTAAAAGGACCTTTTGGGAAATGGATTTCAGTTAATTTGTTTGAAATTATTGGAAAATGGTTGTTATCGGTATTAAGTTTGAGTGGTTTGTTTTGTAATTAATCATTGTGTTGAGGTGAAATGTAACAAGCTGGCCAACATAGAATAAATATAACCTTCTTAATAATGTATATGTATATATTTCTTTTTGTTTATTGTAAAATAAAATTTTATTCAAATACGTCAAAAGTTAAACATGTTAACAATTGTTATTTTTGTTATTTTTGAACAAAATTAATTTCTCAATTCTATTATATTTCATTATATTATACAATACATTATATCTCAATGAACCCATTTTTTTTTTTTGCAAAATATTATTCGATTATGATTTTGATTAAATTAAATCAAACCGATCGTTACATTAAACAATTTCGTTTGCGGCGAATCGATGATTTGACGGGAATAATTAAATCATTTGTTCTAGTTTAATTGACTTGTATTAATTAACAATTCCGAATAATTATATTCACGGTGAATGAATTCGCCATCTGTGCTTATAAGTTGGCCACGGACTGTACATTTAGCTTCGGCACATTTAAGGCCGACGGTTTTAAATGTAATTTCCAACCAAAGGTTCCGATTATTATTAAAAATGTATTTGAATAATTCATCGATTATTTCGTCGGGGACGCGGAATTTTAATGTAATTTCACTTTGAAAACCTGAAGAATAATTTTTTTCACTTAGGCTCTTCGACGGTGAAAGTCGATGGCAAATATTATTTGTTTTTAGTCGGCAAGGAATTATTTATCTTTTGATTCATCGGTACTATTTCGCCAACGAATTTGTATTGTTACGATTTTATAAATAATATCGTAATGTTGATAAAATGCTCATCACAACAAGGAGACAAAAAGGATATTTCACTGAGAAAAGAAATGATGGAAAAAAGTACTGTTTTTAACTGTGTTTCAGTAAAAATTACTGTTTTGTAAATGGAAAAATTTCTGCTTCATTTATAAATGTAATATTTAAAATTAGTATCTTTGCTTTTAAAAAATTAACTTTTACTGAAAGACGGATATACATCTGAAACACAGTTAAAAATAGTAATTTTTTTCAGTATAAAAATTGGAAATCAGGAAATACAAAATTTTAACAAAACTGAATCCTCATTTTTAGCCAGCTTTTTATTTCACATTTTATCCGTTAGATGTCGCTATTCAGTGTTGCCAACCTATTGCTAAACTCGTTCATAAACCAGCCATTAAAGAGTTCACTAAAATTCAATAAAAAGATTCTCAAATTGTACGAAACTACATAAAATCCCTATTTTCAATAAACTAATCCATCAAATTTTAATCATTTACTTTTCTATACAACGATTAAACTAAATATAATGGCAAATTAGTAAAAATTTTTTATTAAAAATTGATATTCTTCTCTCTCTCTCTCAATGCACACTTCTATCGACGAGCCTTGAAATTCCGCCCCTAACTGACGGCGGGAAAAACGAGGGAAACAAAATTTTTTCCCTTCCACATCATAACCCCGTGAATTTACAGATCCGAGGCGACGTTCTTCGCGCGCGGAGTACTCGAAACTGGACGCCGACTCTTTTTTCCCCCCCGTCAGCTTTGAAATGCAAAATGACGGACGAGGGTGAACTCATGAAAAAAAAAAAGAGATAGAAATAAAGAAATTGTCTGTTAGGAAGAATCAATTGCTCCCTGAAAATTTAAACCTCACGGAAAAAAAAGTTTCAAGAGCACACCTAAATGTTTATGTGCACTATATAAACAGTGTGGTAATATTCGGAACACCTAAATCAGTATAGATACCGCAACCAGACTCGTTTAATAGATTTCATTTGGATGAATCTCCCAGAGTAGTATAAATAAAATGTACCAACATTTGACACATGACAGTTTACCTAACC
>JABFPN010006519.1:0-11476 GCA_022817305.1 Leptoteleia sp. ZL-2020 | reverse complement strand
TGGCTATTCTGCCAATGAAAGCAGATTTAGAAACGCAGCTTAAAGAAAAAGCGTTCGCTATTTCTTACACATCTTTAAGCTGCGTTTCTAAATCTGCTTTCATTGGCAGAAAGCCAACTTAAACTCTCTTACATTAAACTTAGGTGGGTGACGAATCGTTTGGACTGGGTGTACAATATTATTGCACTATATTATGTGAAAAATTACATTAATATTATAAAATATTTATAAAATATTACAAAAATATAAACATGCGGATATGTGAATATTAAAAAAATATTGATAAAAAAGAAATAGATTTACCCAATTTTTTCAACTTTTAAGGGTTGAAAAACCCCCGACATTTATTTTATTAAAATCTAACTAAACTAACGACACAGGTCGAGGACGTCGTTGGAAGTAATTTTCATCCTTTGGAGCATATCTCTAAAATTGATATTTTGCGAGTTATGGGAGAAACTGTGCATTCCCAAATGAACCCCGACGCACTCCGAAGGACTATTAAAATAGTCTGCAAGGTGATAATCCCGCGACTTCTAAATGTTATTATACATGTTTTAGGTGTATTTTTTTTCTGCTGAATACTATAGCCTGAACAGAATTTCGATATACTTTATATAGGGAAAGATATTTGTAAAAAGTGCCATTTTTACCTATTTTGGCCGATAACTTTTAAAACAACAGATTTAGAAACGCAGCTTTTTTTTAAACAACAGATTTAGAAATGCAGCTTAAAGATGAGTAAGAAATATTATTGATGTTTCATTTCTCTCTTTCAAGTTATCATTAAATGAAAAAGAAAAGAGACAAATTCTCACAAAATATTATAATGTCATTTTCCGAATACGCCACTAGAATTATGCTTTCCCGTAAGCATCCGATAAATTGAGAATAAGCCCCCAGGCATGTTCTAAAATTCACTGCCGGAGTGTTGTGTTAGTGAGACAAACATATAATATTTCAATAAGCCAGAAGAAGATACACGATACTGCCAATCAATTTTATGTAATTTCGTATGATTAACGCGAATTTATCTACACGGACCATGATTTACGTTTCTGTGACCAACTTCATCATCATTAATCATTGAACCACATTGAAGTATTGAACTTGAATGATTGAACCCATGAGCACGATTCAACGTAAACTTGAATTTGTACATACGCATAAATATAAAACTATTTAATAGTTAATAATATTATTCTAATATGGCGAAATTAAGTAAGTCTAAGTTAAACGTTTTAAATCAATTTGTCCTTTCATACATTGAATATGTTATCATTTGAGGTTATATTTCAATGTTTATTTCAATTTGTTCCGCAATTGTAACATTTATTTAAGAATTAGTGACCCAATTTTTTACGAAATTATTAACACCATCTGTTTTGTAATTCCTGTAGATAAACGTGGTAAAAGAATACCTGCTCGAAAGAAACAAAATGAGCAAAAAAAAATTGAAAAACACATTAAAAAAGCAACTAAAAAGCCAAAACAGAACTCCAACAGTAAGTTCCTGTTATATTTTTCTCAAAATTATTCAACATTTTTTCTCAAACTTGTAACAGATGTATATTTTATTTTTCATGTAAAATTATATTTAATCTTAATGATTTCTTTCATTGTAATTAATTAGAATTGAATTAATATTTGTATTATTGTTTGATAGAAAAAACACATGTTACTAGTACAGTTAATATAAGTGCATTAAAAAATGATATTACAAAGGAAGCAGAAGCTTTGAGATTACGAAAAGAAGAAGAAAAAAAGAGATTAAGAGAAGAGGCAAAACAAAGGAAGAAAAATGAATTGGCGAATCAAGGTTTAGAGAATTTTATCAATACAGCCGAATTAAAACAAAACATACATAATTCCATAACCACTAATGTGCAAGCTCCTAATATTGATATGAAAGATATAGTAGTTAATGAAGATAAATCATTAAAAGCATATTACAAAGAATTTAAAAAAGTATTGGATGCCGCAGATGTCATTCTTGAAGTTGTTGATGCTCGTGATCCGCTTGGAACTAGATGTAAACAGGTAAAAAATATGAAACATCAACATATTTATAAAATTTGTTAAGATTCATTCAGTCTTGATTTGTTTATCAAATATATAAAAGGAATTTAATGTTTATAACCTTCAACATATGTAAATTTTAAAAGTAATTTTTGAATATATCCGAAGGTTTGGTTTCGGCTAGTTTTGGCCAAAAATTTTAGTTTCGGCTAGAGTTTTAATTTTGTCCAATATCAAATCCCGCTGAAATTCGAAGTGAATATGCGGAAAAACTGTTTTTCTTGGTATATACTGAGAGAAAAAAAAATTAATTTTTAATAAAAAGTTTACTAGTTTGGTATTATACTTGCAGAATGACATTATATCGCAAACTAATTGATTATAATTTTATTAAATTAAATTATTTTATTTTAATAAAATATAATAACTTTATTTAAAGAACTGTTTAAAATTATTTTATTATATATATATATATATATATATATACAGTTTTGAGACCAAATTACCATTAAAGTTACTTGTTTAATGGCAGTTTTAAGGACTGTCCTCAATGGTATATTTTGAAATAAAATCTCGTTTTTGCCGGACACTAATATCCAGTTAAATGTTATAATTAGAATTTACTAATCTTGAATTATTTGTAATGTGATTTTTTTTCATTATTCATACACAATTAAAACAAATTTATATTATTCATAGGTCGAAGAAGCTGTTTTATCTGCCAAAGGGTTCAAGAAACTTGTGATTGTTTTAAATAAAGCCGATTTAGTGCCTCGAAAAAATTTAGACGAATGGTTGAAATATCTCAGAGAAAGTTATCCAACAGTTGCTTTTAAATCTTCTACGCAGAATCAGTCTAGAAAATTGGGTAGACGAAAGTTGGGAAAGAAAAGTGAGGATTTGATTCAAGGTGGAACTTGCTTTGGTGCTGAACTTCTTTTATCTTTATTGGGAAATTATTGCAGGAATGGTGGTATAAAAAAAAGTATACACGTTGGAGTTGTAGGTTTACCGAATGTTGGCAAATCTAGTGTTATTAATTCTTTAAAGCGTAATAAATCCTGCAATGTTGGAAATACACCAGGTATATATGCACAGAGAGAAAGAATTGAGTTTTTAATATTTTCAATATTTTCTATTTAAATGGTCTTTTATATGAATTTTTAGGGGTTACAAAGACAATGCAAGTTGTTCAATTGGATTCAAAAGTAAAACTTTTGGATTCTCCTGGAATTGTTTTTGATAAATCTCATAAAGAAGAAGACAAATCAAATGCTGCCTTAAGAAATGCTATTAAAGTAGAAACAGTCGAAGACCCGATTACTCCAGCGTCTGTAATCCTTAAAAGAATATCTACTGACGAAATTAAAGAATTGTATGGGGTTGAAGACTTTTCTAATGATATGGATCTTTTCTTGAAATTAGCTATTAAAACAGGTCGATATAAAAAAGGTGGAATTGCAGATTTGGATTCTGCAGCACGATTAATTTTAAATGATTGGAATTCGGGGAAAATTAGGTACATATTCAAGACAGTACATAAGAATTGCTTAACAATAATTTATCAGAATATATACAGAATAATCAATTTAGTAATTATATTATATACATTATAAAATTTTATGTACGTTAAATATTTTTTTTTTAATTAATGAATTGTAAATACTGATAACACAAAATTACTATTTATGATTTACAGTTAAATTGAGTATAATTTAAAAATGAGATAATAAATCTTAAACCTTAATCTTAAATTTTACAATTAGAATTAGAATGTGTAGATTTAAACACCTTGTACCTTTATTTAGATATTATACCGTTCCTCCAGAAAGACTGTGTCATTTATCTGCAGCAATTGTAACTGAAAATAACAAGGAGTTTGATATAAATGATTTTGCTAATGAAGAAAAAATGATGCTGGATGGAATGCATGCTGATAGTGCCAATGAAAATTTGAATTCAGCTTCTCAAATGTTAATCGATGGGGATGATGATAAAAAATTGGTAAATTTATTTTCAATTGTCACATAAATGTTTTTTTTCTCATACACTCAAATTGTATTTGATAATATATAAAAGTAGAAGCAGACTCCCCAGATAAAATCTAGTTCGACTTTGATATTTGGAAACCTTTTAAGTAAAAGTATTGAATCACATAATTTCTTCCATGCTTCTAAAAATTGTGCAAATGGGATTGATTTTATATTATCAAGTAATTTTGAAATAACATAGTCAGTATAATATTTATCAAATAATATTTGTATTATTTGAATTTAAATTGTTTTGCACAGGAATATAAAGTTGGTAAGAAGAAGAAGAAAGAAAATAAAAGAAATCCTAGAGAATCAAGAAAACGAAAAGTAGATCCATTGTTTGAAATTGAGGGGAACCAAAAGTTGAATTTGGCTAAAAAGTTGATATTTAAGAAGCAAAAGAAAGATCGTGCTCGAAGAGGTACATTCACATTATATGTTTAACTACTATTTATTTTCGTGATTATTAATTGAAAAAGGGTGTACGTACACTCGATTCTGGATATAATATTTCTGACTAAAGCTATATTCTGGCATTATAATCTCTTTGCCCTAACCGTATGGTCCGCAACTTTGAAGTGCTATAGATGAAGTAGGAGCGCACTTACTATCGCTGCACTCACAAAACTGTCTATTTAAGAGTAATAGAATCTTCTTATGTTTAATAGATTTCTTGTAACATGTACAGGGAAACTGCCCTGTTTCAGTTCTGTTTAGAAAACGGAAAATGACTGATTATACACGAGGGTGGAAACTCTCCGTCATAGGATGTAAACTTACTAGTTTCCATCCGCGTCTCATATATATATAATGTAAGAATAATTAAGTGTGGTGAAGGAGTTTGGTTTTAGCGTTCAAATCCGCCGAGCAAGCATTATATCCAGAGACAAGTGTGTGTACATATTTTAATATATATTTAGGTTGAATCAATTGGCAATATTTCTTATTTTGCAGAAAAACAAGCTTCAAAATTGGCCGATGAATTGGATGCTTTTACTTTGAGTACAGGAGATGATATGAATGATTAAAATAAAGTTTGCTGCACTGTAAAAATGTTATGTACTAATGTTGATAATTATAATTGAATAGACAATTCTAATTGAATAGACATTTTAATAAATAAGAATAGAAAATTTATGAATTGTTAAAATATTATATCTAGATTTTCTTACTTCATATTTTTCTTATTTTATGTAAATCAAAGTGAAGAAAGTAAAGATGAAAAGGATCTACGTTGTTTCCTTTCTTTCCATCTTTACTTTAATTGTTGGACTGAAATTGGACATTTTTCTCCCATTTTTTAGGAACAAAATCCACTATTTTCTCGCATTATTATAGACACTTGTAAAGTTTTTACATAAAATACAAGCATTATGTTTCTTTTTAAAAACGTAACACTTTCGTAAACAATTACCAGTATATTGAATTAAATTCTGATTAAAAGTATTAAAATTTTATTTTTATATATTAAAAATAATAATGTATCTCACGACGCATGATAAAAAGTGAGACTTTATTTATTTAAACTGTGATTATTTCTATTCTAATTGATTGCACTTATCAACGCGTTGAAACTCCAATGAAATAGCACTCGTGTTATCAGGAATGTGCCTCTCATCGTTGCGTGTGTCATAAATCGGGACAATTGCTATGTACGCGGTGCTGAATAGTCATTAACTTTGTATTTTCCGCTGTACGTCCGCAAGAGGTCCACGGTGTGTTTATTTATTCGCACACGATCGTACAACGAAATTAATTGCAATCGTGCCGTCCGGCAGTTGGGCCGAACAGTAAAAAGGAATTCAGTATCGAAAATTGCATCGAATCGTTCATCTTTTGTCGTTACCAAATTGAACGTGAGTTGCTGTCTGCTTTTTTTGAACAATTTTCCTCTTCCACCTCTTCCTCCTCGTTATTCCACTCTGGAAGCTTATAAATACATTTCGCTTGCTTGCACAGACATTTTTCAAAGCTCAATATATACGCGTGAGTGTTTGCATTAAACCGCCGTAAAGGAAACAAATGGATGCGCTAAATTTCTTATTCTCATTTCTGATTACGCGTTTTACAAAAATTTTGTTACTTCACATATATTTGATATAAACATTTGATGTCAATGATTGTCACGTCTTTCCGCGTGTAAACCGTGCTTGAAAATAAAACCTGAAAAACACGAACAAGGGAGAGTAATAAACGGTCTATTCTTAGCTAAAATTAAATTACGTAATAATTTAATAATAAATTCTCTATTGAAAGACGTAGGGGGAAAGAATATTCTTCGAGTAAAATGAAAAACTGTTCTTTGGTATAAGTAGCCAGCGGAAACAGCTAAAACAGCAGCGTGCGGGTCGCGCGAGAAACTAAGCACCATCATCGCTGAGGTGCAATATTGAATTACACGCCCGCGTTAATCCAAAACCCCCGCACCAATCAGCCGCGCGACGCCAGTCGCTAGCCAACATTTACACTCGGACCCCGCTCTGATAACCTTTCCGGGACCAGAAGTATTTAATTAACTTAACTAGTGTATCCAACTTTGAAATAATGTCATATTGATTAATATGTTCAATAATTTATTTTCCAAACTTTTCAGATGTAAATGTTTTATCAAAAAGTTTTAATAAATTTTTGTTTAATCGAGACTTGAAGATTTTTGTTGAATTGAGTTGTTTTTTTTATTAAATGAAATCCCCAGTTTCGTTAGTTTAGTTAGATTTTAACAAAATAAAATTTTCCACCAAGTTTAAAAAATTACGACATGTAATAATTTTTAGGAGTGTAACTTCCCTAATAGCAAGAGACATCTTGAAGATATCCCAAGGATATCTGCAATATCCAAAAGACATCTTAAGATACCGCAAATGTCCGCTTCTGGGGATGTCCCTGGAATATTACCACACTCAGAAAAAATATATACTTATACTTTAAGAAAAATGTACAAAGAAACTTTTCTTATTAAAACTAATAGAAAATCAATTAAAAATAAGAATATTCAGTTAGTATACAATAAATTTAAGTTTTTATATTAAAAGGAAATTCATTTTATGATAAATCTTATTTCACATAATACCAACCAGAATTCTTTTTATTATAAGAATTTGTATATAAATCTATTTGTATATAAACACGCCTAGTTCAGCTATCATCGTCGCAGTTTTGCTTTCTGTCAATGTTCCATCGGTATTCAATTATTTACGTTCGGTCAGTATTGTTTAATTAATTCTATTGTGATTGCAAATTTCAAGACAAATTTGTGTTTGCAACATTTAAAGAGATGATACTTGATTTAAAATATACATATTTTCATATGTATTGTGGGTATATATATATATATAATAAATAATACTAAATAAACATTAATTTCTGGTCTTTTTCACAAGTTTCAATTTTCGTGCATAGTATTTTATGTAATGTTATTATTACCAAAACTACATATTCAATTATGTAAATAGCTTTATAAAATATTTATGCTCTAATTTCGATAATCATTGATAAAAGTAGATTTTCTGATACATTAGTATTTGATTTGCAGTTGCACTCATTTTTCCGAAAAAATACATGATAAAATGTATGATAAATCTGATTTGTCGACTATATCGCTTGAGTGGAAACGGCCATCAGGGCCGTTAAATATATGGAAAGTGAAAGAAAGCACGAGCAAATTTAAGGATGGCAAACCTATAAAATTTAGCATTCAGGATATACCGGAAGACAGATATTCGGATGCTCTGGATCACATGTGTTCGTATTTTGTGCGTGATGAGCCTACTTGCAATAGTATTGGTGAGTGTCTGGAAGTTTTAATAATGTCCTTTGAAAAATATATGGCCAATGACAGTGTCGAAAATTATTTCATTCATTTATTCGGCAAAGATATTAGTGAGCAAACTATATATTAAAATTGAATAGAAATGGATTGATTAGTATTGTGATCCGACCTACATTGCACTTTTTTTTTATAATTTTGCTTCAACCCGTGTGGAAAAATTCAGCTGGATTTCGATTGAATCTCGGCTAGATCTCAGCTGGATACAAAGATGGAAAAAAAATGATCTGTTTAGCGCGAATCCAGTTTTTTAAAGCGGCTGGATATCGGCTGGTAAAAAAAAAGAAAAGAAAAAAAAACCGATTCAACAGTTTTTAAAATAGAGTACCACACTCGCCCGCCCTATTATAGTGCGCTCCCATATATATTTCATGCGACAATTCTCTTACGGACAAACTGTAATCAGCGCCACTTACTGGAGTATTGGGGTAATGGCTGGCTGATCTAGCCGATTGCTACCAGCCGTTTTAAAAACTGGATTTGCGCCAAACCTATCCTTTTTCCAGCTTTGTATCCAGCCTTCATCCAGTCTTTATCCAGTCTTTATCCAGCCTTTATCCAGCCTTTATCCAGCTTTTATCCAGCTGTATTTTTCCACGCGGGAAGTTTAATTTTCTGCAAAACTTACGCTTGCACGTGCTTTAGGGTGAAATTAATAAAATTGTTAATAAATTTAATTATATGTACAGGCAATATATATTTTATCTTCACTAAATCTAACTTTTTCTATGATTATTATACATCCCATTTTGTTATAGAGGTGATTAATGATGAAGTATGTTTGAATGATTTTCGAAAATTTTGGACGATAATTTTAAAACAAGGAATATCAGTTGGTGCTTTTGTCGAAGATGTCGACAACAGTTCAAAGCCGATTCTGGCGGGTTTGAATATGTTGTTCGTCGTATCAAAAAAAGATGATGTTCTTTTAGAACAGAGTCCCGTAAGTTTTCATATACTGCTCGTTTTAGTAAATTTTTCGATATTGTAAAACTAAAACATTGTTATACATATATGTTTTAGCAACTATGTAACTCAGTAAATTCAAAGAAATTATTCTACACTATGATTAAACTCGGTTCGGAATGCGATGTAAGATCAATTTATAACGTTGATAAATATATGGCTGCATTCGGCTTAAGCGTTCATCCGTTTTATCGTGGAGAAAAGCTTGGACTCGATCTTCTATTAACAAGGTAGTTTTATAAATTTCTTCTCAAACTAATTTTCCGAATTTATTTTTTACATTTTTTTTATGAACGAATTATAACGGTTGCACACCCACTCTCATCGAAAGTTGCTTTACTTGTTTGCTTCGTAAGACAGTTTAAGTTGGCAGCATTAGCATTCAAATAGAAAAATAATAGCGTAATGTTTGGAACAACTAGATCTGCATCCTCCAACAAATAGAAATTTCTATTTCAATACTAGCCCAATATCCGAAAAACGATGAATTACGATAGGCAAGTTTTTATCGTTTTGCATTACGTTTTCAAATCGTTTATATACAATGAAACTCAATAAAACTGTTGAATATACAAAAAAATTGACTGAGAATTGACCACGCGTTTAATGGTATCGCAAAGTCCATGGACGAATACTTTATAATGATGTATTCGTCCATGAACAGTTTTCTAAGAATCATTGTCAACAAATTCATATATTTTACTAACTTAAGATAGTAATTTTTCAAGTTTTGCCAATATATAACCAGTTTACTAAGAATGTCAGTAAATTTTCTTAATCTTTTCTCTCCGTGTATATCATAAAATATAAATCAATTTAATTTTGATTATAAAAGACACCAACTGTCTGATAGCAGACTTTACACATCACCTTAAATATATTACGACTCATTATTGTACACAATTTGTAGTACTGTAAAAACAATTCATTAGTTATTACTGATGTAAAATAAATTTATTGTATTTCTAATCCAATACAGAGACGACATTGGTCGTAAATATGGCATTGAAGCTACGTCCACGGTTTTTACTGCAGGCACCTCGCAGAGTTTGGCAGCGCGGGCGGGATTTCAAGTAGGAGTTGAACAACTCTTTCAAGATCTTTTTGATGCCGATGGTACCGTGGCATTTCCTAAACTGAAAGATCAGATCGTAAAGGTCATGCACAAAAAATTAAAATAAAAGTTACAAGAATTTTAAATAATAAAGTTAATGTAGAAATGATAATTATCAATTTTATGCAAGTAGGGCACCTAGGGCACCTTTTATAAAATTTAATAATATAACAGATAAAAAGATATAAACATTTTTTTTTTTCAAGAATGTCTATCTTAAATAGACATTCCGTAAAGACGTGGAATCGATTCCGGAATCATCCGCTCCCGTAAGCATCCAAAGATATATGAACTCAAGAATAGACACCCAGGAGTGGCATTACGATCTTCGCTTCGCTTCGCCTTGACTTTTCTTAGCCGTTACTTGAGACTTCTTCGGCTTGTGCATTACTCGAAACTACTGCACTGCAATCCCATTTGTTAATTATTTAAAATCACGACTAAAAAACTAATGAGATTGCAGCGCTACACTGAGAGAAAAATATTAATTCTTAATAAAAAGTTTACTAGTTTGGCATTATACTTGCAGAATATCATTATATGGCAAACTAATCGAATAAAATTTGTTAAATTAGTTTATTCATATAGTTTCGTACAATTTAATAATCTGTTTATAACATTTTAGTAAACTGTTTGATAATTGGTTTATGAACGACATAGGCAACAGGATAGCGAAACTGATGAACAGCGACATCTAACGGACAAAATATTAGATAAAAAGTTTGCCAGAAATTAGAATGTATTCCAATCGGTATTTTTTAACATTATAGTTTTGTAAGCGCATAAGACAACGAAGATCGTGCTGTAAAAAAAACCTGTTCCATCATAACCAAAAATTAAACCAACACTTTGCAACACTGTTTTTATTTAAAAAGAATTGTACAATTTCAATAAATATTTAATTATAACTCAATAGTCAATTGTTATTCTTTTCCAACCTTATTTATATTAAAGATAAAATTTGTTTCGGGAATTTTTACTTTTAAATTTGTTGTGCATTTTTAATATTATAAAGTACTAGCGAACTGAGAGCTATATTTAAATTTGCCACTGTGTCAGTTAGTTCAGAGGTATCAACTTCAGATAACGCTGAAATCAGCGTAATGTTGATTCATTGGGCCCAACCGATTGGGCCGATGGAAGTTTGTACACCCAGTTCAAACGATTCGTCACCCACCTAAGTTTAATGTAAGAGAGTTTAAGTTGGCTTTCTGCCAATGAAAGCAGATTTAGAAACGCAGCTTAAGGTGATGTATCAAGTCTGCTATCACGGAGTTAGTGTCTTTTGCAATAAAAATTTAATTAATTTATATTTAATGATCTACGGACCAGAGCGCTATTCTATGGACACGGGAGTATAATTTTATTCACAAAAATATATGCATTGTTGAATATTCTCAACGTATTTTGGAAAGTGCGATTTTTTTGTCGTCTGCTCGAAAGGAAGCAGCACTTTCCAAAATACGTTGAGAATATTCATCAGTACATATATGTTTCCGAATCAAATTATATTCCCGT
>JABFPN010006518.1:0-11478 GCA_022817305.1 Leptoteleia sp. ZL-2020 | reverse complement strand
TCAATTGTTGCCACATCAGGCTTAGACCTTGTGAGCCTTATTCTACAGGATAAATAGAGAAATAAAGTTTTAACAACTATATCAGAACAGAATTTACAGCCTAACCTCTAAAACAACTTCGAAAACAGTAAAATAAACTTGATATAATAAAATTTTCACTAAAATTGGCATCAAAAAACAGTACACATTACTAAAATTATATCTTAAAAGTTTTGCGTTAAAAAAATTTTAATTGTAGTTATGTTTTATAGCCTTATTATTTAATTTTTATTATTAATTGATTTTCTCAATTCTGCTGCATAGTTGACTCAACTTTACATATTTATTGCACGAAGTGAACTGCACTTAGTTGACTCTAAAACCAACTTTATTTTTATAGTTAGGATAACCGAAAATTTCTCTCAGTGTAGTAAAAATCAAACGTATATGGACGTGTATCATTTTTTCTTTATCCAAATACGGACATATATGTTGTTTCTTAATCCATATATGGCCATATATGGATATACATAATCAATATATGGCAATAAATTTGAATTAATACCCTATATCAACCATATATGACTATGTATGGATAAAGAAAAAACATAATGTCCATATAAGGATTAAGAAAAAAACATATATGTCCATGTATGCCTTATTTTTACTAGGCATTCATTTAAGCGGCTTACATTAATGATAGGTATACGTAACATCATGTCGATTTTTGTTCCCCTGATTTTGAGATGCCGCGACAAATTGGCGGAAAGACAAAAAAGGAAGGACACAATTGCGCTGGGCATAAAAAAATAATGGCCCGCGTAGGAAAGAGTAGGAAAGAGATAGGCGGGCAATTTGGTTGACGCGCTGACTGTACGTATCCGAAAGAGCGGATGAAAGCCCGAAGAAAGTAGCGGCATGGCTGCGCCGGAGGCGATTGCTACGACGATGCTCGGCAATCGCGACGGGCGACGAGCGAGGCGCATCCTACTTTCACCGGTCGCCACTCGTGTACGTCATATTTTTATGTTTATTATGATATCAAACGTCGAGCGGATCCAGCGGTTTACCGTTACTCGCTACAATCTTTCTCCTCGTCAAGCGGACGCCCGCGCAAAAAAGCACCAATCCCTATCTTTTGGCTTTCACTTTTTTATAACTGCCGCGCGCGCGACCGATATAATGATTTTCTTACTCCCAACTGTACGATTCCATTTTATCCGGAAAGTCGGCAAAATTGGAAAAATGACTCTTCTTGTTTAACGTCAGAATGGCGGAGCAAAAATTTAACCACTTTTTCCCAAACCGCTAATTGCCACTGGTCAGCTTTCGGCAAGTGTACTTTTGCGGTTACTTCTGACCGAGTCTTTCGGACGGCGTCTTCTAACCAGGAACTGATTGATAGTTTATAAATAAAGAAATAAAAAGGAGTTACAGACGTGCGACTGCCTGAATTCAATTGCCAAAAAAAACTTTAAATATACCATTTAAATGATTGGAATGATAACATGACAAACGCAATTTTATCCTATTTCTCAATACAGTGGGTGAGAAAAGTACCAATTTTTAATTAAAAATTTGCTAGTTTGCCATTACACTTGTCATTTGGCATTATAATAGTCATTTTATGTAATAGGTTTGCTGGCAAAAGACGAGCGATTGCTTAAAACGAGGCTCGCTGTTAAGGAGGTCCGATTGCGTTTGTGGTTTGGTACGTGTAGTGAATTATTTAGTAGGCGATTGTTTGACAAGTGGAAAATTAACAAAGAACCTTCGTTCGCTCGCGGCAAAAAGACGTCACGCCGCAAATGACTGCGTGAAATCATTCGGGCGTACTCGAGAGCGTTCTCGTTCAAGTTGTTTTCAAGACTGACGTCAACGAGTTTCCGAATTATACTGCGCGGCATTTTTTCATACCCGTTTTGTTTTCGTCCCAAGTGCGCGGTACACGCGATTGACGTGGACACTTCTGGGAATAATTTTTTTTCGCCGCTTCGGGCAAAGTAGACAAATTTGTCATTGCAGCCTTATCGTTTGAACTAATCAAATTCAATTTTTTCCCCGTCCCGTTTGTTATTAATGTTGAGACGATTGTGCGAAATCGATGACACGAGCGCGTAAAAGTTTTTTGAATTCTTCGAAACGGTCGTTTATTCTAGTGGATTTTGTATCTCTTCGGGGAATCTTAAGCGTTTGTATCGGAAATAATGTTTTTCGGCGAAATTTACATATCAGTGTAAATCATTTATTTAAAGAATTAATGTACCGGTGAATTATGGCGCGTCGATAAAAAGTTATCGGGCTATAATTCATATACTGCGCCCAAAGAAATATGAAATAGTATTAATTACTAGAGCCGATAATACAATTGTTAAATGAATAAATATGAGTTTAAATATAAAGAGTCTGCCATTGATGATACTATTTAAGATTTAAAGCATCGATACAACTATACTTTCAGCCAGACTAAAATTCATACAACGTATCCTCCGACTTGGATATAAAGTGAGCGCGTTTTTTTCAACCGCGGAAAAGCCACGAGCAGTCGTTACGCGCGGGATTAATTACTGTAATTCGGCTTGCCAAATTATCACGTAGGTTGAAACAACGAAAACCTTCGCACAAGCTACCCATTTGGTTCGGTCATAATAAACATTTGATTAGAAATGCAACAATTGCGCAGGCTTTCGCAACGTTTTCTTCCGTTTTTGGTCGAGGCAGGGGCAATTACACGAAATGAAGGTGAAACGACGCTAACATAACACGTAAATGAAGGAATGGCTAAAAAAGATGGCGATTCCGAGTATGCTAGAATGGCAGATAGCGAACGGGTCTTCTTTACTTTTTACTCCTCTTCCTTCCTCCCGAACCCCCCTTGCCCACCTCCTATTCGTGATCTTCTTCTTCGGAAGACGTTTTTACGGTTGCGTGAGCGTCGAGATCTCCTCATTGCTGGGGAAGGTAACTCGGCCGGCTGCGCGAGGCCTCGGATCTCGCGCGGAGAGTCAATTTTACTCATTAAGACTAGATTCCTGCACGGAGACTGCATGTGCTCCCAGTCCTGAGAGACTAGATCTTGAGGCGGGATAGCTTTGCCCCTTCGCCTGTTTCTACGCTGCCAACAGGCCAACAAACGAGATCTGCGGAATTGTGCTAACCCTTTGGCCAAAGAGTCAAGAAAAACGTTTCAATGCCCGCAAAAACGTCACTTTTAACTAACCCGGCATCGCGATCCGCCTTTTTGCGCGATGCACTTCAGCCACGCTCTTGCTGCAACACTCGCAAAATGGCAACAATCAGCGAGCATTGTACGGCAATTGTGCAATTACCGCGAATAATTCTTGCCCAACTCGTGTCAATTCCCCGTCATTTTGGATCTTCAATGGAGTTCAAAGCTGAATGAAAGCGAAAGGTTATTGATCCACGTGTTTCGCTCCAATCAACTCGCCAAATGGTGCTTATTTCATTTTCATCCCGCGCTCTCAGAATAAATGTCTTACTCTGTTCTGAATGCAGATATTCAGAGATATTTGAACACGGAAAATAATATATGGTGGATCCTAGCATACGTAATTTTAGTTTAAACATATCGTATGTTTAATATTAAACTCAATGGAACAAACTAAAGTATTTCTAGTTGGCTGCACTATATTTTTCACCGTGAATATCTCTCATTTTTTTTTTACTTTTTAGTTTGAAGTTTAAAAATAAGTCCACTTAAATAAAGCACTCTCAACGTGTCAGTTTTAACAGCTTAAATTAACTCTTAACAAATGATATGACATTTGTATAAGACTTCTAACAGTAAAAGCAATTCATAGTTCCTTTAATAAAAAAATAGGGTAATCTTTGTAACAGTACAGTACGTCGCGGCATATTTACTCGTACTAAAACGAGTTACAACTCCATCAAATAAATTTATCAGTATTTGATTGAATAATTAATCCATCTATCACACTCTGACAAAATACAATTGATACGACTACCAGAGATCTAAATGTAGCTGCGCAATAGCATCAATCTTATTTTTTCCTCTCCAACTAACCGACGCAGACCGACGGCTTTTCTTCATTCACCCGACTGACCTTTAAGGATACCTTTTTATGACATTTTTTTCTAACGCGCATCATTCACGCGTCAAAGTACCGTCGAATCGTACGATCTACTCTGAGCGTCACTCCTCTAACAATCAACTAATTATAAAAATTAATTCACCGACTTCGGGGAAAGTTGTGACGTATTTATCAAAGCTCATCGTGATTTATGGAAACGCACGACCAAATATTTTTCTCTATGTAAACAACCAAATATTTTTCTCTATGTAATCATCGTTCCGTCCCTGATTCATATACTATTTTTTGTAACAAGCATTAGGAGAGTATCCTGTTTCGGTTTGGAAACCAGCTGCTTTTAGACGCGGACAGAAACTAGCAATTTTCCGACCTCGTGTATAATCGACTGGTTTCCGTCTTGCAAACAGAATGGAAACAGGGCAGTTATCCTGCACGTGTTACAAAAACAATTTTTTCTCGAACAAACGAAACGTCAGGAAAAGAGGAAAATCCATTTGTATGATAGCATGGGACGGAAATAAATGAAATGTATCGCTCGCGGGGCGTTCCGTTATTTTGCCGCGAGGCGTTTAATTGAACGAGAGAGGCAGCGGGATTGCGTAATGGCGGGTTGAAAATTGCCGAAAGATGTGGCGTTGATAATGAAACGTGACTTGACGCAACAATCAACAGGTTTGCGGTGGCGCAACAGGTGTCTCGAGTGTAACGCCTACCTCGAAATAATCTGCGTACAACGACGGCGCCGAGATAGCCCTAATACCGTATTCATGGATGCACTTTGTTTTTGTCAACCATTTTGTTACGGCAGTGCGATGCCGAGATACCGCGGTACACGAAACGCGGCAGTTCCCTTTGCACTCCCATTCGCGGCTTCCAACTCCATATCCCCCAACGACCGATAATCTTTACTCTATAAAAGGTTTATTGTGCTTTACGCAACATTCAGAGTAGACATAACAATATATTACGCCCGCCGCAACGCCGGGACAAAAACAATTACAACCGTGCGTATCGCAATAAGCTAATATTTACCTCTCCTCCGAACAAACGCGCTCATTTTCCTCTATTTTCATTCATACTTTCGACCGGTCAATCTAAGATAAGTAAATATTAATTTAATCGTAATTTAGTCGTAAGTGAGTTGTTAATTGGAATGGTTACGAGATATTATCAAACGCGAATGCAATGCGATATTATTAAGAGATAATGCGTTTTAAGAAATCGGTATTCCTCAAGTGTTTTGAATGCATTGTGGTTCTCTAATCATACCCTTAATAGATTTTTAGACCTAAGCTGGACCTGAGTTGGTTCACCACTTACAATAATTTTTTTTCCATTTTTAAATGTGGCTTACGAATGGTATCCTGATTATGCCCTGGTCAGTCTACAGCATCGGAGCCTTGTAAATAAAAGTTGATCAGGCCCCGAGATGGCATGCCGCTTAAGTGGCGTGCCCTATCAGAACCATGAAGAAGCCCACCGTTAGACACTTATTAACGCCTACTCAGAATACCACGTTAGACTCTGATAAGGTTTTAATCTGGTATTTCTTATAATGTATGCCACAGAAAATCCCTATAATGGCCACACTTATGATGTGGCACGCCTTATCAGATTTTTACTAGGACGAGGAATCTATTCCTTCTTTATTATTACTCTTCGTGGGAGTAATTGCAGTTAAGAATGTAATTATCCGGGCAGCGTTGAATTTATTAAACGGACGTTTTTGATTTACGAGCGCGCAGCGTCGCTTTATGAACCCATCTCGTCTTAACGAAATTGCCCGAGCCCGGGATAGCGGGCGCGCGCGCGATCGAAGGGGCCGATAAGTGCGGTCATTGTCCGTGCGCAAGATTCGCGAATAATTGAAATTCAAGGCGAATGCATCCACTTCTCGGCTTATCCAGCGCGAGTAACCAGACACCGGGAAACGAAAGTAAAATTGAACGTAAGGTCGCGCAGCGGTCTCGAATTACCGCGCGCAAAGTGTGCGCACTTTGTCTCGCCGTTCTCCGACGCTCCTTTTCCCTTAGCGCGGGCATATCTTCATTTGTTTCCGGCCAAAGTTCATATTTCATTAGCGCGCGCGCGCACGAGGACGCGCGTCCGCGACTACAACGAATCAACCTTTTATTCCGCTCGCGCACTTTTCACCGGAATTATTACGCAAAGCAGTTTGACGGGCGATAGTGAAAAGCGATTGTGCCGTCTACGCCCAACGAGCCTCCATTAAGGGCGTCAACGTGTGAATTGAATACCGCAAATTCAATGACTGAAAACGCAAAGAAGAAACCGATTCTCACTTGGACCGTGATTGATTCGCGTGTAGGCTTACCTTCCACCCCCACCCCCTGCCCCCCACCCGACTTCTCTGTTATTAATCCCGCTCGTTAATCAATATTTCGCTGCACCATCGACGAACGAAATTGAGCAATTTTCGCGGCATTGTGCAAGCGAGCCGTTTCTGTTTCAAATAACAATTATTTACGTTTCATATCGCCCGGAGTCGAATCGGTGATAAAATGGTAATAAAACCATTAAGGCGCCATTACGGTTTGTGAGAACTTGTTTCTTGTGATTAATAGACACAATCTGCTGGTACCTGACGGGGTTAAGATAAAGTTGATAAAGTTCGATCGATCGAAAAAAAAAAAAAAAGAGTAAAAAATAAGTATAACAATAAATTCGCTCGGAGCGGCCGGTGACGTTTTTACGCGTGGATTTACGAGGCGAACTTTTCAAATTAAATCGACGGGCGAAATTCGGATGAAAGTGGTCCGGCGTGAAAATGGACGAAAAAAGTGGCTGAAAAAGTCGTGCCTGGTATCGTAAAGCTGCATTAAGTAATTATTGAAGAGGGGTGGAAAGGGGGGAGCGAGAAATGGCAAAATGGCCTCGTGCAGGTTTTTGCGCATTATTAATGATCGGGGCGATGATTGATCGGTGATTGTTATTGGAAATGTAGCAAATTACGCGGGAGACAAAAGGAAAGAAAAGACAAGTTCAAGTTTAATTTACGGGATTTCACTGCGTCACAGGTAACGCGTCGAGTTGGCGAAGGGGAGAGGTAGGGAGGGGGATGGAACTGCCGTGGGGTTTGCAATTCCGTACAATAAAGTTGTAAGAAAAGTCAAGACAACAAGTTAAAATTAGAACCGGTACAATGATATCTATATAAACGAGGGCTGTTCAATTTGAAACACTTAAAGGCATTACATTATAGATGCGGTACAAGTGGAAGTTTAATCACAGACGTAGAGGAAGTGGTGGGGGCACAAAGCAGCCAGCCCTGCAATAAAGCTCGTTAGACTAGTTTAACAAGATAGCCGCATCCCGCGGTCATTTTTCTCATCCCGAACCTTCTGCTTCATTTCTTTCTTTCCCTTTCTCTGTTTCTCCCGTCCCGTTTCTTTCTGCACTCCCCGATCACCCTTTTTTGCTTGTTCCATTTCGCGAGATTTCTTCGTCGCTTCATCATTTCCTCGAGCTTTATCAAGTCTGTCGTCCGTTTCGAGCAGATAAACCTAACATTGACATCTCCAACAGTACCAGAATGCAAATCATTTCGCGCCAAGATTATAATTGATAAGTCAACGGTTATATTGACTCTGATAAATGCGCGCAGCAATTTTTGCGTCGTTTAACATGAAAACACGATGGTGAATTCAGATAGGCGAATTTCAGACTTTGGTGTTTGTAAAAATGCAAAGATGCGCGTGGTTCCACGACAAACCGTCCCGCTCGGGCAATGATTGATCCTGGCGGAATTAAATAGCCATTGTGCGGAGAGAAAGAGAGAGGGAGAGAGAGCACGAAAACCTCTCGAATTACTAAACAAAGCGCTTATTTAGGAACGCAATAAAGCTCGCTAACGAGCTTTGTCCACTCGTTTCGTCTGCCATTGCCCATGCAAATCTGATCCATTTGCAAGACTGGAAGTTCTCTGCCCGAGGCCATAAAGTTTTTGGCCACTACTTGAAATGGTACGAGAGTGGAAACGTTTTGTGCGACTCAAAAGCAACCAAAATGACTTGTCCTCTTTATTGCTTCGGGAAATCGTAATAAATATAGAAGCATATTTGTCTCTTCGCAACTAAAAAAGTAAGTTGAGACTAAATTTGTTCTCACAAATATTATTTCTTTTTTATCTGTCCAACTATAAATATCTTAATGTTTTTAGTTGGGCGTACTGAGCAAATTTTTCTCAGTGAAATTATACGGTACTGGCCCAGTGTTATCACTCCATTACTGGGTACGATGCTGTCACACATGCCAGCAAACAAATTTACCAGTACTGGTAACTCTGGAAACGGTACTGTACCAATACTGGACTTGTAAAACATCCTCTACTGGGAAGCGGTAAAAGGGGTGGGTAATAATGGGGGAATTTAAACAGTATACTCGCAAACAGTTTATGCGAGTGTTGTTTTGCAGCGTCGTCGTATGACGGGCACAAATTCGTACCAATCAATAATAGCGGACTTCTGGCAAGCCGGAGAATAATGAGCTGGATGCGTACGCCCACGAGGCAAGACGGATGGCAAAGGGACGGCGCGGCTCGCTAAAGGGAACGCGGGGCCGGAGGCGTATCGGCCGGACATCTGGAGCGTCCCGCCAACCGGTCCCGCGTGGCCATTCAAATTGGCCCGGCGGTTCGGGCCCCGGAGAGCGGCGGCGGGCAGTCGGGGACAGCGTCGCTAGCGCGCAAAGCAGCTCCAGTGGCGCATTAATAAGCCCACGTGAAGCCACCGCCGCCGTCGAGATTTCCATTAACGATTCCGTTAATGGACTCTTACATAATTATACGCGCACCACCCACGCGTCGTGCCGGGTAGCGCGCGACGCAACGGTGCGAGCCGGTCCTTTGTAACGAGAACAACGCTATGCAGCCCATCTGACGGCGCGAACGCGGTAGTTGGCATTCCACCTTTGGCCGGATACCAAACAACGCTCGAGCCCGTCAGCGGCCTTTTTATATTGCCAAAGCTACGCTTCCCGAGAATCGACTGTGCCCGGCACGTTTTATTGCCGGCTGCTCGATGGCACATATAATACCCCGAGAATCACTATTGTTCTTAGACCGAGGATCAGGTCGAAAAAAGAACCGCCGCTTGATGGACGTGACAAACGAAAAATTCAATTTTCCCTGTGATACCCTTTGTACGAGACAAACATAAAACAGGATCTATCGCTATGCTTTGCCGCAATCCAACAAATATTAAGCGAAAATTACTACATTACCCTACATAATATGGTTGATTCAACCAGAATTTTAATAATTACAAAAGTTAAACATATAACTTTGTTTTGTCAGTGTACGTTGGCAGTGAAAAATTATCGAACCTCAATTCTCTCTTCAACTGTTTTAAACTAGTTATTGTAACAAAACTTGCTTGGAAAGTGGACTGCTTAAATGTATATACATATTAATGAATAAATACTCTTAAAGATAGTTTTCGCTTGAAATAAAAATGCATAATGATTATCGTGTATTGTTTGGAATGAACATTAATCTAATTATTAGATTTTCCTTGCCTTTTCAAGCTACGATATTGACAACTCACCGTATTTAAGAGAATGTACTTCTATAAAATGAATCAATTGTGTTTAAAACGCAACAAACTTCCCTTGTTTAAACAATCGCGTTCTTATTTATAATTAATTAAATTTCTGAATAATTAAGACATAAATATTCATAATGCATTGAATTTAATTGAACGATATTTGCATAAAATGAATTCTTAGATGATTAAGAAGTGTATCATTAAAATATCTCGAACAAGCTATAATTTTATTTATGAAGAGTGGTACAAGTCATTTTTTTGCGTACCAACATACTACGAAATTATTACACCATGTACTATTAAATCACCCGAGGTATATTATTTGTTCAAACATATAAAAATCATTATATTATTCCACCGTATAATCAGTATTAATTAATTAAATATTAATTAATGCCAAAGCAGAATAGGACAACAATTCAGCTTGTAATAAATGTATATAAAATAAAAGCAAAGGAAAATATCATTAATGTCATAATGATTGTACGAAAGCAAACCGTGGTTGTCAACATTCTGATACGTTTCGCTAACTTGAGTTAGTAATTTTTATTAACTTTTTCAGTTATATGTCCTTTTTACTAACTTGTTAGCAATCTTTATTAGATCTTTTCATTCAGTTTATAACAACAATGATTTGCAAAAGAAGCCCCGACATGCAGGACCAACTTATTATCGAAAATTTATCGGAATGATTATTCACTATCTGCACGGAATTTGGATCTATTCGAGAAATAAATGGCCTCAAGTTCTGTGTGGTCTGCGCGAAAAAAAGCATCCTTTCGACGCGCGTACAATTTATGATTGCGGTCAGAATTGCAATAAGCCGAGTTCGTGTCTCGGCCGAAAAATAATTAAGGCGACCGCAGACTAGTGGATTGTTAATTATTTTAAAATTCAGTTCAACAGTCCCGTCGTGTTTACATTAAACCTACCGGTGTAATGTTTGAGGAAGACGCCACGTAGGGAAGAGGAGCAAAAACGCGAGATTAAATATTTTTCACAAATGACTTTTCACATGGACGCCAGCGAGAAGGAAATGAAATCTGATGGAAGAATCTTCAAGTTGCTCGCGTCATATCGGATCGGTTTACTTTAATTGAAGGGTCGCTCCATAAAGTTACTCCGAGCAATATAAAAATTGCTTGTTATCGTTATTTATTTCTCGCGATATTAAAATATTTAAAATGAAAATATCCCAGCACGTTATGCTGGAATAATCGCAGGCGTTACGGTGTGTTGCGGCTCGCCGACTCCTTCTACCATTAACGTACCTCAATTTTCGTGTAATTCCGCAAATAAAATGAAACCTCACCCCGGTCTCATCGTCTCTCTTATTCAAGTTTAGAAAATTACTTGCCCAACATTTACGTCCAACCCGATAAATCACTCGAGCACTTTCGTGTACAGAAATCGTAACACGAAAATGATATCAAAGTTTATTACGCAAATGCCCAAGTAGAAATTTATTCGGGCATACCACGATATTATGTAGGGCCTTTTAGGGCAACCGAATTTCGGGGTAAATGTTTAGAGCCTTTTATGGCCCCTTACAAGATGCCATCACAATTTTATATTGGATAATATAATTAAAGGCCCTGTTAGGGTCAGTAAAAGGTTTGCCTTTAAAGGATATATAGTAGTTTGCCCTTTAGTAACCTTTCATGGCCGATATTAATGTAACCCGTAAAGGTAAATCGAATACGGCCCTTAAAAGGGCCCTACCAGAACATCGATGCGACATTTCGATATGAATTTATATTTCAGGCCCTTTGGGGGCTCTTAAAAGGTTCGCCTTTAAGGGCTATAAATCACTAACCCAACAATAACCTTTAAAGGTCGATATTAAGTTAACCCATAAAGGT
>JABFPN010006517.1:0-11480 GCA_022817305.1 Leptoteleia sp. ZL-2020 | reverse complement strand
GTGGGGGGGGGGGGGGGCTTATTTCGATCACGCAACAGGAGAACAATTTTTATCGCATTGTCGAATAAACGTCCAGTTTAATTTTTCACCGCGGGGGAAATGTGGCTCGGATCACGAGTGGCTTCTCGCTTTGCATGGCTTCGCGCAACATCGTAAAATAGATTCCCGGTCAAATATAAAGGCCTTGATCCATTAACGCGCCGCGAAGGAAAGAAAAGACGCGAAGAAAAGCGAATTTCGCCGGGGCAATGATGTTTGAAATGACAAATTTTTCGTGGGAACAGAGAGGGAAATACGTTAAAAGTTATTAATTTATGAATAAAGTGAGGATAATTGTATTTTTCTAGTAAAAAGGAGACATATATGGTCCATATATGAACCGTAGATGAACCATAGATGAACCTTACATGAACCATATATGAACTAAAGAAATTAATGAAACTAATTTCTGAATAAAGTGAGGATACTTGTATTTTCCTAGTAAAAATTAAAACATATAAGGTCCATATATGAACCATATATGTACCATTTTTATCAGGATTATTTTCCTTAAAGTTGAAAAGCATATCAATTGGCAAATATTGCCTGAAAACTGATGCATTTTTTAACTTAAAACCTCCCTTTTTAACTCTTTTTTTTTTTCAAATATACCCCACTTTACAGTAACAAGTTAATAATTATTAATAAATCTTTCTCTTATATTTTCTTAAATTACTCCAATTTTTGGTAGTATAATTGAAGAAATTCTAAAAAATCTCACTACCCAGTTATAAGAGGAGATTTGTCGATTAATTTTTTAAATTGATATCCATTTTACTTAAAAAAAAAAGTCTTTAAATGATTGATCAATAATTAATCCTCAGACCAATGAAAATTTCATATTTTTCCCAAGATATTTTCCTCCACGATTAAGTTATACCATTACAATTACATATTAATAATATCATAAGCGAACCCATCGCATTAAAAAAATAATTACATAACATTGTATCACAAAACATCCATACTTTTAATTACATAACACATACCTTCATTCACGAGGTACTTTCGGTTGTAAACCGCAGCTTTTGGTTTGAAATCTGGCTTTTTTCTCTTCATGCCGAGCTTCTTATGTAACTCATATGCCGCTGAAAAAAAAGGAAAAAATAAATAAAATTTAATACAAAATAAACGTACTCTTGTGAAAATAAAAAAAATTGTTTCGCAAATGATAATTAATGAATGACGCCATTATCAACGGTTTCTCGTGCGTATTAATAATAACGCTTAATTACTTTTATTAAATTGCATAGTAATGCGTCGCGAGAGGTGCTTTCTAAACGACTGTCATGGACAATAAGCTGTGTCGAAAAAGAAACGCGCTTTTTTGCCGTTAAAAATCCCCGTGAAAGCGCAAGTCCCTTATCCAGCGCGCTTGCTTTGGATATTAATGTGTCTAAATACATTTTAATACGCCCGGCGATAGGAAATAATTAATATTGATAATTGCTTGTGAAACTATTCTTAATTGCCCGTTAAACATCGTATTCCCACCTCCGTCCAATCTAATTAACAATCTACATTGCGCGCCGCTGTATATTATGCGATGAACGAAATGTGTTTTTAATGGTAAATTATCATTCTCGCGGTTAGTGTCATTTGATTGACATTATTTAATAGAAATTTAATGATTTTTCTGGAAAAAAATTTACTCCCATTAAGTTAAAGAAAAAAAAATAACATTCCTAGTAAAATGAAACATATATGGTCCATGTATTGTCCATATATGTTTTAAGAGGTTCGTATAAAGAAATAAAAAATTCATATATGTTTTCCCTTAATCAATATATGGCCATATATGGTCGATATATTTTAGTGTACATTGAAAACCTTTTAGTGCCTTTCCTTTAATTATAGTTTTATTTCCAATAATATTGAAAAACAACTTTTATATAATGAAGCATAAATGACTGATAAAAATTATATACTAAAATTAATATATATATAAAATAAAATTAATAAAAATTCAGTAATCCTTAATATTTCATTTCAGTTACTTTTATCATAGAATTATGAGAATAGAATGAAAACAAGAAATTCCTGCTAAATAAATGTTACGTAATTTCTTTACGTGCAAAAATAATAATTACTAAACAATCTTGGGCTAATCTAGTTTTAAAATGCAGCAACTTTTATTAATACCTCTTCCATTTGTGCGAAAACTAAAAATATCTGTTAATTCATCTCTAAACAGCTGAACTAGATTTATTGATTAAATTAACCAGAAGAATTGAGTTCACTTAATAAGATTACCTAATCTAACAAATGTTTCTTATTTTCCACGTTAAATCTACGTGAATGGATTATTTTAAACCCGAAAGAATGCGCATTCAAAGAGCAAAGCAGGAAACGATTATTTTCAACGAAATATAATTACATGCTTCTATTTCAGATTTATATATAAAAAATTACTCTTCCAAGTTGCACTGTATTTCAAATTAAACTATAACTACCTCAACCATAAGTTAAATATAGTTTAGCTAAATATAACTACCTTAACTATAAGTAAGGTCAATATAACTACTATATTTCCCTTAAACTATTACTAAAATGAAAAAGAAAAGAAAATTAAATTTAAGTCATATAAAAGATTATTAATAATCACTGACATTGTTACTAAACTGGTTATATATTTGCTAATTTTGAGAAATTACTATCATAAGTTAGCAATACATACCAATTGGTTCACAATTATTCCTAGAAAGCTGATACCTTTTACTAACTTAAAATAGTAATTTTTCAACTTTTCCCAATATAAAACCAGTTTACTAATTATATCAATCATTTTTATTAATCTTTTCTTCTCCCTGTAATGTTTTAACTTCGAGTACTTTCCCTATCTTTCACGTTTAAACGTATATAATATTTACATAATGCCTATTTAAAGTGAACGACGACTATGCCAGTCTTGTTTCGATCCTATCAAAGGGTTAACAGGTATCCAATTAGAGCAGGCGTGAACTCGAAATCAGTTAGACTTTGCGACTGGTCGCGTAAGCTTGCGGCTCGCGCAGTGCAATACTTTTCCCCCAACTTCACCGACAAGCTATCAGTTTTCGTGAAAAATTAACTGACGAATGGACTCTAATGTTCTTATCAGAAATGACTGGCATGGCGTACCAAGGATTAAGCGAGCACGTTAATTTGGACGACGCGCCAGATCCCCTGGAACGATTCACCCTCGAGGAGATCATCGGCGAGGGTACCTATGGCGAGGTCTATTCGGCCGTGGACAACGAGACCAACAGCAAAGTGGCGATAAAAATCTTGGAAAATGTCGCGGATAATATCGAAGAAATTGAGGAGGAATTTCTGGTGCTTCGGGACTTGAGCAAGCATCCAAACATCCCGCTATTTCATGGTTTATTTTTGAAGAGAGCGAAACCATCGGAGGAGGACCAATTATGGTTCGTTATGGAGGTAGGGTTTCAAGAAAATCCATCCGTTGATTCGTGTAAGAGAATATTACCCTGAAAAACTAGTTATATAACAAAATTTAGTATATTAATAATAGCCTGCAGGTGTGTATTTGTGATAGAATTCATTAATAAATACTAGTTAATAAATATTAACAAATGAAATTATATATATAATATAAATTATTATATTTTGGGTGATAAATTCTACCCTGTGCACACCCATCCACAAGTTACTAGATCATTTTTCTCAGTGTAATAACAGGGATGTGTCCAATTAAAGGTGTGTCCTAATTACCCCTACACATTTCCTTTTATACACCTTTAATAATACTCGAATAGGTCTGATACTTTTTTTTTTCAATAAATATCATTTAATAACACTTAATTGATGCAGCTGTGCACCGGTGGATCGGTGACAGATTTGGCCCAAGGATTGAAACGAAGAGGTGGTAGAATAACTGACCAGCAGATCGCTTATATCGTCAGGGAAACTGTATCAGCCCTGATATATTTGCATAGCAATCATTGCATGCACCGAGATGTGAAGGGACACAATATTTTGTTAACGGAAGACGCTGGTGTCAAGTTGGTCGACTTTGGAGTGTCTTCCCATTTGGCCGCAACATTGGCTAGGAAGAACACGTCTGTTGGTACTCCTTACTGGATGGCACCCGAGGTTTGTTCAATAAATTTTTAAAATCAACTGGAGAGTGCGCGAATTTAACCAGAAATGAAGGTTAAAGTACGAATCCCTTATCTGTATGTCCAACTGTAGTATATCAAATGAAGCATATAATGAATTATATAAAGTGGTTTGACCTCCAAACAGGTGATTGCCTGCGAACAACAGTTGGATTCATCTTACGACGCACGATGCGACGTCTGGTCCGTTGGAATCACCGCCATCGAGCTGGCCGAAGGGGATCCCCCGCTATCCGAGCTTCATCCCATGAGAGCTCTCTTCCAAATCCCACGCAACCCACCACCGTCCTTGAAAAATCCCGACTTCCACTCGTCCGAATTATTGGACTTCGTTACCGAATGTCTGGTCAAAGATATGGAGCATCGACCATTTGCCTCCGAACTCCAAGACCATCCGCTTTTGCAAAGCGTCGAAACAATCGTCGACAAAGTCCGGGCGGAATTGCAGGAAGAAATTTGCCGACAGAGAGCCGAAGGTCGAGTGCACCGACAGCCAGAAGTCACGACCAAGCATGGAAAGCTTAAGACCAACCGGAAAGCTCAAGCGGAACAAATGTACATGGACGACCTGGCAGCTTTGGACCTTCTCAGTGAAGATGCTATCGTGGATCAGCTGCAAAATCGTTACGAACGATCGCAGATTTACACATACATCGGTGATATACTATTGGCCGTCAATCCTTTCACGAATTTGGGATTATACACTAAAGCTGTAAGTCGAGACTTGACTTTTGAGACTAATCCATTCATTTTGAGATGCTTAGAAGAGTTTATATAAGAATTTAGCTTCATCCATGTATATACAGTATATAATTCCTTTTAATCCTTCTATTAATTCTTTCTTCACGTTTGATTGACGATATTCATCGGCGCATCCATTACTTGGATGATTAAAATTTAATTTTCCACAGGAACAAAAAAGATACAAAGGTCAAGCGAGATCCGACAATCCTCCTCATATATTCGCGGTCGCAGATGCGGCTTACCAAGCTTTGCTTCACCATCGGCGTAATCAGGCTATCGTGATCAGTGGCGAATCCGGAGCTGGAAAAACAGAATCTGCTAATTTATTACTAAAACAACTGGTATACCTTAGCAAGGCCCCCAATCGTAATCTAGAAGAAAGAATTCTACAGATCAATCCCATCATGGAGGCATTTGGAAATGCAGCGACAGGTATTAACGCCAATTCTTCTAGATTTGGAAAATATTTGGATTTGACGATGACTAAAGGAGGAAAAGTGACTGGTGCTAGAATAGCTGTGTATTTACTGGAACAATCCAGAGTCGTTGCTCAAGCCGAGTAAGTACACGTATTGGAATCAATGAATAATATTTAAAAGAACATTATTCTAATAAGAATACAATTTATTTGCTTTAGGGGAGAGAGAAGTTTCCATATTTTCTACTACATGTACGATGGTTTAGAAGCTGAAAATCGTCTCGAGGAGTTTCATTTGAATAGTACTCTCCGCAAGAGCCACAGATATCTAAAAGATAATAACAATGTATCGCAAGAAAACGTGGAGAAGTTTCAACAACTTAATACAGGCTTTAAAATGCTTGGGTTCCAAGACAATGAAGTCGACACAGTTTATCGAGTATTGTCCGCGATACTTCATTTAGGTGATATAGAATTTGAGGAAATATTAACCGAAGACAATACTGATAACAAAAGTGGAGTTATAGATATGGCTCCTCTTCATAGAGGTATACATAACTTTTCCATAAGTTCAAATATTCCTGCTTATTTATTACTTTAAACTACTCAAAAGTTGAACTAATTGAATCAATCGAAATCCATTTTATTCCTTTTAGTATCTGAACTTCTGGGCGTCGATGGAAATGATCTCTTGGACTGCTTAACCTCCAATTCAGTTGTAACCAGGGGAGAAACTATTACTAGAAATAATACCGTAGCAGAAGCTTGCGCAGCTTGCGATGCTATGGCTAAAGGTCTTTATGGTAGATTATTCGACTGGATGGTCAACCAAATCAACTGTCTTCTCAGCTTTAGTCGTTCCCCTAATTACGAACCGTTCGCTGTCGGTTTACTAGACATCTTTGGATTTGAAAACTTCCCCAGAAACTCGTTCGAACAACTCTGCATCAATATTGCAAACGAACAAATCCAATACTACTTCAATCAACATATCTTCACGTGGGAACAACAAGAATACATGGCCGAGGGAATTCCTGTGGATATGGTTGAATTTTCGGACAATAGGCCTGTTTTAGATATGCTGCTGAGCAGACCAATGGGCTTACTTGCACTTCTCGATGAGGAAAGTCGATTCCCAGGAGCAAGTGATCGTTCCTTCACGGGTAAGCCAATCCACTTCAAGAAAGAACTCAAAATACAACCCTAAGATTGAGTTGACGAGGTATAGAACATCTTGGAAGTTTTAATATGATTCTTTTAAATTGCAGAAAAATGTCACAACAATATTAAATCAAAGTACTACGTTCGTCCAAAGTCCGACGCCATCTGTTTCGCCATCCACCACTTTGCTGGCAGAGTCGTTTACCAAGCTGACGGCTTCTTAGAGAAGAACCGAAACTTCTTGCCCCCCGAGTTGATACAACTGGTTCGCCAATCACATTTTGATATGATCCGATTCTTTTTCCAATGCCCGATCACGAGGACGGGAAATCTTTATTCGGCTCACCGCAACGCCGACACAAGAAAGCTGTCCCAAATTGGTACAAAGGTACAGTAAACTGCATCAATGATTCATTGAATTTTGCTTGACGCTCAAACGGAGATTCTTATCATCCAACAAATTTGATTCTGACACGGATGAAAGTACAATTTGTTGTTTTATATTGCGGTAATTGTTGTTACAGGAAAAATACTCCAGTCGGGGATTAGCCTCGCAATCCAGAGCTCAGCAAACCGTGGCAACGTACTTCCGATACTCGCTAATGGACTTGCTGCAAAAAATGGTATCGGGCTCACCGCAATTTGTCCGCTGCATCAAACCCAATGACTCGAGAAGCGCGAAATTGTTCGACAAAGAGAAAGTTATCAAGCAGCTGAGATACACCGGCGTTTTAGAGACCATTAGAATTCGACAGAATGGATTCTCGCATAGAATACCGTTCAATGAATTTCTTAAAAGGCAATTTTACACTTCACCGAATGATACTTGAAATAATTCCGATGGGAAATTATATTTGACTTAATCTATGATTGCAGGTACTGTTTCTTGGCGTTCGGATACGACGAACGTGTGGTCGCAAATCGGGATAATTGCCGTCTGCTGTTGGTTCGTTTAAAAATGGATGGTTGGGCTTTGGGCAGAACAAAGGTCTTCCTCAAGTACTACCATGTAGAATTTTTATCCAAGATGTATGAAGATCAACTGAAGAAGATCATTATGGTTCAAGCTTGCGTCAGAAGATGGTTGGCAAGAATCCGTTTCAAGAAGGAGAAATGGCAATTTGCCATATCAGTGGTAACCTTGCAGCGTCACATTCGCGGTTGGTTATCTCGCAAGCATATCATGGAACAAATGAAGAAAGCCAAGGCCGAGGAAAGTGCTGCGATTCTGGAACAACTTGCAGGTAAAATTTTCATAATAGTATAAATGCATAAGAAATTCTTGTACTTATTTAAAAGAACAATTTTAAAATCGATACAGAAAACGAAAAGAACAAGTTGAATAGAATGAAAGATGAATTCGCCGACGAAGAGGATAAAGAAGCGAAAGAAAATATTTCTGCGGACAATGCCGCTGTCGTTATCCAAAGTCGTAAGTACAAGGCATTGATTTGGACTTGCTAAACACGAATTCATTGAATTCCAAGCTCACCTTCTTACAGATTTCCGAGGTTATACAATTAGGAAGAAGTTTGGCATAGATGTGGAAGAAAAGTTCAAACAAATATTGAATAACTACGACAATAAAACGGAAGCTCACAAAGCTCTGCTAAACGAAGGTGTATCCAATGATGATGCAGCTTTGATTGTTCAAAGATGGTACAAAACTGAGAGGAAGGTCCGAAAGAAGCCACCCACCAGAGATCCCATTCATCCGAAATTGCGACAAGCCGATCTCATCCAGTTCTCTCAAACTGTACATCTTTTGTCATCTCATTTAAGAAACTTATGTCTAATTGCAAAAGTGGAGCCGTTCATTCTAGACATTGTACTTTTTTAGGTCCACATGAAAAATCAGGAGTTCCACAAAAATTTGCGTCGCAACAAGCCGTCGATAAAGATGACAGATATCGAGGAACCCCCGCCGGATTATGTTCGCCCGGAAGGATTCAACATGGTCGAGGCGGTCTTGCAGTATCGCAGAGGGGATCAACCGGAAATGGAACAAACCGTCAAGTACTATAAAGACTTGAAAGAAGAAATGAGCAGGTAATTATTTAATTATTTAACAAATATAATGCCTTCGGATTATTTGATACCGTGGGATTGTGAGGATGATGAAATTTAAATGTTGAAATTTATATACTTCTGGCACTCGCATCGGAAGTGGTTCGGAATTCGAAGAAGAAGAAGTTGGATGGGATTTACCGTTGATACAGCTAGAAAATGACCTTCAACCATCGTCGAGGTACAGCGTTTCGAATCTTAAAAAGCTGTCCTTATGATTCATTGCAAATTCCCCATTGAAAAACAAATCGATGGCCCTTTTTGCATTATTTTCGAGCGATTTTTGATATCAACATTTTTTCAACGGGGATGACTAAGAGTTGGCACTTAGAAAATAACGCAATTTAGCGAATAAAATATTCTTAGAAGACAACCATGAACCACCACATTTGTACATAGTTTTCGACAACGAAACCATTTTATAAATTGAACAAATCTTGTATGAGAGTAAGGTAGCTTTTTCATCAAAAAGTTTTTCTTTTTGTTTTCCATTTATTAGGAGCCGTATGGGCCAGATTCTGGAAATAAACGCAGAAAGGAGAGACCGTCTTTCTGCCCATGGAGACTACAGAATAGCTCCCGAGCAGCAATTATCAGACATTTGGCACAAAGCTTTGACAAATCCCGGACAACATCTGGAATCGGGAGTTGAAAACAAGTCGATCAAGTAAGATTTCATTCTAAGTCTTGTTTATAACAATATTGTATAGAATTTGTTAGCTAATATAAGTGTAACAATTTTTTTAATACAATTGTATTCAATTAACAATTCTTTTTAGTTTTTTTTTTCCTTTAATTATGTACATATATTTAATGTTATGATGATTTTAAAATTTAATACTCATTAAATTGTTTTGTATCATAGAGGTATCATGGCAAACTTTCAGGTAAATTGTTGGAAAATATAAAAATTATTCAAAATATTAAATAGTATTTATAATTCTATACTCAGATTATTATAAAGCTTCTGAATGTATATTTATTGTAATTCATAATTTATTTTGAATTAATGGTATAAAATTTCATACTTAAAGCAATTCTCCTCTGACTTTTATTGTATAACAATAAACGTTTATGAATCAATAACTACTGATTTAGAATCAATAACCAAGTTTTTTGATATTCATATCAAATTACCACTTTCTCTTACCGTTGAAAGTTTCTTTGAAACATAAAATAAGGAAATTTGTATTGAAAGATACAATAAATGCTTAATTTCATGTTGGGAAATAAATTCCTTCGTCTAATTTATATATTACTTATACTTTCATATTTTTATTACAATTCACTTTAGTTATAAACTAATTGTTATGCACATTGCTAGGCTCTTTTCATTTTACTATATGATTTGCTTAAATTTATTTCTATTAAAATGAATATTTCATATGGAAATTAACTAATAATAAAATTGAATCTTATATTTATTATATATAATATATATATATTATATATATATATATAAGTTATATGTACAAAATATTGGCCCTTGTATATTCCAAATATAATATTTAACTAAGAATTATTAAAATTTTACATTTCTACTAAATTATAATCTTTGAACGATAAAAAAAAACCAATAAATATACACGGAAAGAAAAATGTAGGAGTAATTCACCTAATTTATACAAAGATTCTGCCCTAATTTATAGTAGCATGGACCAAGTCAATTTGGTTTAATTTTTACCCATTTTAGGGGAAAAAATAATTCTAGTAGTTCCTAAGATAAAATCGTGTTGTAAGCGCTTGAAAATGTTTGTATATTTGATGCGAGTTTAATACCATATCTTACAGAATATGTTTCAATACTATTTGAAACAAATTTAGGGTAATTTTTACATATTGATAAAAGAAACTTTTTAAATTAATCTAAAGCAATTTTTCTCCTTTTTTTTAGGTATAAAAAGAGAATGTTTTTTAAGTGTAATGACGATAAATAAACTTAAAGGATTTTTATATACAACAAATTTAATTGCTACCAAGTATTATTATTATTCATTAATGTGATATAGAAGATATTTTTTCCATTTATATTATAAAAGAACCCTAACGTTCGCAACGCAGATCATACTCGCAACAATACAACAATAATACGCATAATAATGTTTACATACGCAGATGACAGAAGCTATAACTAAAGATACGCAACGCAGTTACATATTAACACTCATTTTGATGTTATATATATACTGCATATACTTTTTTAATACATATTACGAGAAGTAAAAATATTTAAACGACACATAGCGGAAAAAAATTAAACTTAATTGAATATAGCAGGGAAATTCAAATATATTTTAAGAAGTCCACAAAATACATATGCAGTTAAGTACAATTTGTTTTCTTCAATGGTAAGAATAATTAAACTTAGAATTTGAGCACTTTTAGTAAAAGTTGCTAAAAAAATTATAAATATAATAATTTTTCTATTTAAGATATTTATAAATAAATAATTTTAATTTAATTCCGGATATAAAAATGTGTTCGCGAAAGTGAACTTGGATGGTTAATATTTACTTGAGGTGTTGATTGTTTCGCGTTCCACTGTTTTCAGTATATAGTTCACTTCGTGCCACTAGATGCCGTATTTAACACATCAAAGTTGAATTTTTCCCCTAAATTGATTAACAATTTGAACAAAAAGAAATTGCTTTTAATTTAGGGTAATATTTCAGCTTATAACGATTATATTTATGTTTTATAAATGTTAATTACTGTACTTGATGAACTAATTATCTTCTTTTTTAAGATAATTAATATGCTGAGAAAATAATCCCTTAAATTTAATTTAAAAACTACCTTAACGTTATTATTATGTCCATTAGTATTACAACTTTTTAGTGAATACAGTTTAAATGTATGTAAAAACTGACTTCTATGACTGGAGAACTCAAATTTAGAGTAAAAATTTCTCATAAATTTTTCTCCGTGTA
>JABFPN010006516.1:0-11487 GCA_022817305.1 Leptoteleia sp. ZL-2020 | reverse complement strand
GAAATATACAAAGTTATCAGAACTAAATTTGTAGAGTTGTGACATATTTAGTTGTAATAACTGTAAATACAGTTGTAACAAATGTAAACTGCAGTCATCAGAACTATTTCCACCGCAACTCTATATTATAGTTGGTTTTGGCGTCAACTATAAAAATGCAGTTGCGCTAAATACAGCGGCATATTTGATTGCTTCTCTAAAACAACTTCGAAAACAATAAAATAAACTTGATATAATAAAAATTTCACTAAAATTGGCATCAAAAAGCAGTACACATTACTAAAATTATATCTTAAAAGTTTTGCGTTAAAAAATTTTTAATTGTAGTTATATTTTATAGCCTTATTATTTAATTTGTATTATTAATTAATTTTCTCAAGTCTGTTTCATAGTTGATTCAACTTCACATATTTATTGCACGAAATGAACTGCACTTAGTTGACTCTAAAACTAACTTCATTTTTATAGTTGGGATAACCGAAAATTTCTCTCAGTGTATTATATAATATTAAATTTTATATAAAAAAATACTGAGACCTGTATCACAGTTTTATACTTATATTTTTCTATCCTTATTAAAGTAACTTTTAAAGCAAATTTAATTTTTGTATGATACATTTTTAAACGATTAAAGAAAACTAATTTTTCTTTATCAAAAACTCATTATTTATCATGCAAAACTGTAATAAAAATATTAATATTCATTAACATAAGTAAATTCCGCGAATGTGTCGATGAACTTTCGTTCCAATTAGCTAAAGTATATTGGGTTACGCGGATTGACTTCTTCGATGAATTTTCATCATAAGCTCGATTGCAATTTAATTGATGAACACGGGATTATAACGAAACATAAAAAGACAACGTAATTCATTTACTTTAAAGCGATAAACGTTAATTGATATTGCGCTATTTTCAGTTCGCGGTTTGAAAGCCAATCGACTATTTGTGTGGTACTGAAAATTTTGCACGCTCCAGAGCTGGCGAACTTTTGAATTAAACGAGATGTTTGCTGCGTTTGATAAGGTGATTAAGTGTTATAATTCTAAACAACAGTTGCGGCATAGTTAGCATCATTGCGATTCGTATACTTCGCTTTTTAATAGTCGCTTCATTAGAAAATAAATATCCTTGTATCAATATTAAAGTTTTCAATTTTCGCACAATTAATTCTGAAGTGCCAAGGCATTTCTTTCATTACTTGTAAATGATTTTAAATACTATAAAAAGGCAAGGAAGATTTTTCACATAGAATTAATTGAAAATATAAATAATTTAATACTTTTAAATTGCTTTTTAAATGTTCGTTTCTCATTTTTCTTTTACCATACATTCCCCTTTTTAATGATGCCTTTATTATACAGTAGACATCCATAAGAGTACCACTTTGAAGGTAACAATAACTTTAATCGTCTGTGCCTATAATGCTTATTTTCAGATATAAATTACGATCGCGTAAAGGACATTGTAAAGGACAAAGGGTAGACAGTCGGGATGAAAGGAACACGTTTTGTTGATGCGTATTATCGCTTGCTCCCGACATCTCTTTTAAAAATGAAAAACATATAAAAGTACAGTGAAAAATCTAAAAATGTATATATTCATAGTCGATATATGGCAATAATTGATACAATATTCTAACTATACATGCATTTAATAATTCCCTTATATGGAAATTAATTATTTCCATATATCTAACATATATGTTTCATTTTTACTAACATAGGGATGGAATCTCAAAAATACTTAAAATCGAAGAACCCAAAATTTGGTAAAACCTGAACCACGTATAAACGTGATAAAAGAAAAGAATATATATACGAATATTAGCTGTTTATATGTCGCATATATGGTCATGCGTCGTCTTGAAATTTCATATACGGCTGTATACGTTTCATTGTTACCGAGGGGGTAACTTTGGGAAATGGAGTCGAAAGTTGAGTACGGCTCCGCAGAGCGGATCGAGCCGAAAGAAAGAAGGAAGGCTCGTGATGGCGTGTTTCCGGCGCACAATATCCCGTTCTCAATGGTCTACATGCACAGAACAACAACGCTGGACTCGCTTCCTTGTTCGGAAATCCGCTCATGGCTGACTGCAACTCGGCTATCGATTTTTAATAGTCGCACGCTTAAACATTTATTCGTGCTCATTCAGCGTGTCGTAAATCCTAATCGGACGTAATCGATACCCCACAGTGGTGCGCCAACTAACGGATTATGACAACTGTCGCGAAACGGGTTCATCGTGTCCCTTCATTTGACGCGCCGTTTAATGGATTTCAAATGAACCCGTCGCTCGGTTCATTATCTGTTTTCTTGGTCACGAATCTCAACGTTTATCGTCAAAGTCATTATTTCGCTTAACGCGTGTAAGTCGTACGAACACGGAACGTGATTCGATGAAACTCGAACTGATTTAACGTTAGTTCAGGTTAAGTCGCTGCCATTAATTGGTCCATATATATTCTTTTTTCAATTTTTAATTTCAAAATTGTAATATTATTCGTTGAACTTTTTTTCTTTTAGTTTGGAATATAAGATACATACGAAAAGAATTAATGTAACCCTAGTAAAAATGAAACATATATGGTCCATAAATGTTTTAATAATTTCATATAAGGAAATAAAAATTAATCCATATATGGTCGATATATGGATCAGGGATAAACATATATGTCCAAATATGAATTTTTTATTGCTTTATATGAAATTGTTCAAATATACATAGATCATATATGTTTCACTTTTACTAGGGAAAGATTAACAATTTAAAACCTTGGCTCGTCGAGTCACTACCGCGACCACCGTTAATTTAAATAAACCGAGAACAATGTAAATCCCATTCCGTTATATCGTTACCTATTTATATTTTGGAAAAATGCATTTGCATTGGCGGCCCTGTCAGCGCATAAAATTGTTACTTCATTTTCATAGCATGATTAAAGAAAGACGCACGTTTTTTCAAAACTTAAAAATTGCCCGTGAGAAGTGAAGCAAAAGTAAAACTAAAAAATAGATAAAAGCAAATTGCTTCGAGTGTTCCACTTATTAATACGCGAATCCAAAATTGACCAAGTTTTGAGCTTTCATTTCGCGAAAAAATGAAAGAAACGAATTAATAAACTGAGGAAAGAAAGTGTAATTAAAATATAAAACTGAATTCAATGGCAGCAATAAAACTAAGAGTTGTCATTAACGTAAAAGTGTTTTCCGTAAATGCGAAAAATTTCTCTCTCCCATTTTTTTCTCCTCTTCTTCTTCTTCTTCTTTTGCCTCTTTTCTTTTAATTTTATTTTAATCCCGTAATGCAGTTTTTAGTGGACGTCCAAATGACATTCGATTCGTTTTTTGCAACATGATCCCGCTCGCTACGTCACTTTGGTTCATTTTTGCCATTTCGCGTAATTGGTTGCATTATGCGCGAACGAAACACATCTCCGGCCTTGTTTTGAGCTGAGTAATCATTATCATTAGGTCCTCGTATTCGTGACAGGAGCTCTACTTAATTTTCATGTTAACAATTCGAAGAACAATGCCCTCGGAAAAAGAGACCTCCGCAAAATTGCCATAAAAGTTATTGGTCTCAAATAACCAGTTCAACTTACTGTATATTTGCATAATGCATGTAAATATTCTAACATTTCATGTTTACTCGAGTGTGCAAACAAAAACGCGAATATCCAACGTGTTTATCCTGATGCGAAGATTGCGAGAACATTTTGTATTAAAAAAAAAGAATTAATAAACCATAAACTTAAACTTTTAAAACAAACTGAGCCACTGTCGTGAGAATGAACATTTGGAATGGCATATAAATTTGTTCATTCCCTAGTAAAAATGAAACATATATGGTCCATATATGTTTTAATAATTTCGTATAAGGAACAAAAATTCTTATGTCCATATATGACATTGTTAAAACATAATTGGACCATCTTTTATTGTGGAATACAAGATATGTACGAAAACAATTAATGTAACCATAGTAAAAATGAAACATATATGGTCCCATATATGGTTCATACATATTTTAACAATTTCATATAAGGAAATAAAAAATGTATACATAAACACATATGGTCGATATGTAGCAATAATTGATTTCCATATAAAGAAATGATTAAAACCAAATATATTTGTATATTAAAAACAAATTAATTTTCCACTACGAGGTAAACGAAAATAATTGCCCGAAGTGCGACAAAGTGTGAAATGTTGCACCAAATATTTCGCGATGTTACGATTCCGCCATCGCAGTTGGCTGTTTATTAAAAAGTATGCCGACGAAAGGAATTATACTTGAACACAACGATGAGAAAAAGTGACGTTCCGTTTAGCTCGCAAAGTAAGTTGATATTGCATAGGAAACTTGGCGGACTTCTTTCCGCGCCGCGGGATTAAAGGAATATTAGGGGCGGGCGAAAAAAAAAAAAGAGGCACGGAAAATTACCGAGTCGGAAAAGCTCGGGAATAAACGCGACGGAATTGTTTCGCGGATAAAGTTAATTTAGATTCCCATTTGACGTAATGCGGCGTTAGACGGGATTTTATTAATGTCCGAAGTAAACGTGATAAATAACCGTAATTACGGCAGAGGTGTATAGTGGTTTACGGGTACCTACATTTACCTTTTTTTTTTCGCGCACTTTTACTCTCCCATACGTGCGCGGCTAAGAAAGGCCGTAAATAAATTTCATTGAGATATTAATTCGGTACTGATTTATAAAGTTTTAAAACTTTCCTCGCGGAACACTCATGCTTTAATCAAATGACCATTACGATTCTGCGCGGGAACAGAGAAAACTTAGGCTTCCATTAACGTCCGTTGGAGTAAGTTGAAAATAATGTTTCAAGGGAGTGAATATATTTTAAGGCTTTTTGTTACCAAAGTAATGGTGACATAAAGCAAAGAAAGAGTCGGCTTAATTTATTTAACAAATGCAAATTATTTGACTGATTAATTACGCGATGGTATTGTAAAATAGAAGCAACGGAATTTAATTAGCCATTTATATTTATATACATTTATTTTTTATCTCACGTTCCAACATTTATATTTTTCGCAATATATCAGTCAATTACTCCTAATTAAATAATTAATTATCTTAAAATTCATTATAATTAAAATGTATTACATTTTATTTGACAAATATATTATAGAGAGTTTGCAGTTTGAAAGAATAATGCGTTTTAATTGGTCTATTTTTAAGTAATAAATTTCCGTTTCTAGGAATAAACCTTTTTTGTATTTACTGTAAATTTAACTTCTCCGAGTATCTGAGAAAACAATCGATATTTTTTGTTGAATTCCTCAACGTTATTATTACACTGAGAGAAAAAAAATATTAATTAGAGACACTGAATAGTGACACCTAATGGGCAAAACATGTAATAAACAGTTTGTCACAAATTAGATTTCAGTTTATTAAAATTTGAAATCCCTTGGTTTCTAATTTTTAATATTCTTTTTTCTCAGTGTAACCATAAAATAATGCACTTTTTAGTGTTGGGATATACGAAACATTTTCCCAGGCGAAATGAAGGTATCAAATGAAAGCCACTTGAACTCCCCTCTAAACTCAAAGTTGCGTGTCCTAATCGGGCTTTTTGTCCGTCCAAACCGGTGACTCGCCGACACCTTTACGGCAAACATCTCCGGGGCTGAATGGTGGAGGCTGCTACTAAACGACCGAACGTGCAGTCTAATTTTTTGCGGCCCAATTCCCCCGGTCGGTCATCGCGGAAATCAATTTCCGAGAAAAGGCGAGCGAGAGAAGAATTCGCAGCGCCATTAATAAATCATATGGCGTGCGTGGCATCCGTACACAAAGCGGAGACCCGCTTTGTAATGTAATAATGTGAACCGTTGTCGCCGGGGAGGGATACGGCGTGTCATTCTCAGGTACGCAGCGACGCGCAGCCCTCCCTGTAATAATCATTGTTCGCCACGGGTGGGGACCGAACCGATGCCTCCCCGCCAGCTGGACGAATCAAAGGGATTTCAAATGGAAGAGTGGGGAGGCCGAGAGAAAGAGAGAATAAAGCGGAAGACTTTGTACTTACTATTAGGATAATTTATAAATTTGCTATTAAAATGACAAAACAATTTATGAGATATAATAAGAATCAGAAATGCACCTAATTGTCAATAATTTAGTGTTATCATACTAAATGAAGTGCTAAATGAAGTTGGTGCAACCTGCGAACAGGATATTCGTGGAGTTATAATGAATTTCATTATAATTTATAAAGGAATTCATAAAAATACCAGTGAGGAAATAGAACGTCTAGACAAAATCTGCTAAGCTTCTGATTAAATCTGGACAATATCTGGACAAAATCTGAATATTATCTGGACAATTTCTAGACATTTCATCTGGACATTTGCTGGGTCAGGAGAGCCACCTAGAAGATGTCAATATTTCTAGTAAGATTTGTCAGGATTTACCCAGATTAAAATCCTGGCCCTTACAAGACAAAGTTCTGGGAAGGGATAGTCCAGACTAGGTCTTTGCCAGGACCTCTCCAAGTTTCCAGATATTGGGTAAGCCTACGCTGACCCAATCTATGTAATCTAATCTAATGCCCAATTAGTTTTGTAACATCTTGGTCAGCTATTCCCTATACTGTCCCAGGCTGTGCAATACACTGGGCTTTCATAGACCCTAACTAGTTTTACTTGGAAAATGCCAACCTAGGGCCATTACAGGTATTGTTGTCTAGCCTTAGTACGGATTTTACCAGGTAGACCCTAAATAGGTATTCGTACCAAGGCACAAACTGGGCATACAATTCCAACGATTACAATTGTCAAGCAGTTCGCTTAAATGTGAGGCATTAACAGTCGGCTTGGTGACATTTGGCGACGGGGTTCGATCGGCCTGTCGATTGCACCGGCGCTCTCATTCGTGCGCCACGATTAACAGCGTGATTGATGAAACGCGCTCCGCGGGTCGCCGGGCCCTCTTTGTCCCGTGATGCTCATCAAATTTGTTTCACCCTGAGTTTTTTTTTTTCACACAGCTTTTCATATCACCGAGCATCCACTTTGTCAAAACTTTGTCACGGCACAATGTCTAATCAAGAGATACTCTATTTAGTCCCAGTGTATGTTGTACAGTTATTATTATTCTGTTTGATAAACTCTGTAAAATTCTACGTGTTGCGTCCTTCGTGTTATATTTATGGGGATTTTACGTGATTCCAAGTTCTTCGCGAAGATTAAAAATGTAATATTTTTCTTTCTCTGAATAATAAGAATTACTATTGTACACTTGTGCTGAGTGTGTAATTTTTATTAATTAATTACATTAAACTGAAGAAAGTAAGTAACAAATAATAGTTAAATTTTCAAGATTAGCATTAAGTTATGAAAATTGTTTCGTGCTTCGACAATATAAATATGTTGACAAATGTAAATCTGGTTATTAAAGCACTATACTCATTTCATTAACTTCATTTTTAAATACAACACTTATTCCATATTTTTCCCCCTTTTATGGAACAGTGTCATCGCAAATATATCTTAAATTTTAAATTATTCACTGTATTTGTATTTGAAAAATAGTTCCATGACTATGGGAAGATATTTCGTCAGCATTTTCCTTCAAGTCTGCCTCCGACGACCATAAATTTGTTGTTTACGACATCACTGTATCGAATAGATTGTAAACCGCGCTTGTCTTGTATAAACTCCGCGAATTTACACAAGACAGGCACGCAAAATGGACCTGATTAACATTGCAGATAGGAAGGTAAAATGAAAATTAATTGATAATTATAATCAGCATTATGCCTTAAACGGTAATACCAAATCAATATGCTTGTAACATGAATTTACCATTTAATTATTTTATATTGAAATCAAAATGAAATGGCCAATGAAACCAATGAAATGGTCAATTGAAGTTTAGCTGGATATTCGACTGGACATGAGTTGGATGAAAATTGGATAACTACTGGATATAAAGCTGGATATAAGACAGGATAACTACTGAATTCTACTCGCGAAACAGCTGGCAGAAATCGGCTGAATATTTGCTAGGTTATTCAACTAGTATTTCATTACTCCGATTGGTGGCGCTGATGAAAGGTTGTCCGAAAGAGTATTGTCAGGAATGTATTTGGATAGTAGGGTGGACGATTGGCAGGGCCTTATTATCCAGTCCCATGCGGAAATAGAACGTTTGGACAGAATCTGGTTAAATCATTGGGCAAGCTTCTGGTTAAATCATCTGGATTAAATCTGGACATTATCTGAACAGTTTCTAGACATTTCATCTGGACATCTGCTGGGTCAGGAACACCACCCAGAAGATGTCCAGACGAAATTCGTTTTTGATATATCTACCTAACCCAGCAGATGTCCAGATAAAACGTCCAGAAACTGTCCAGATAATGTCTAGATGATTTAGCCAGGAACTTGCCAGATTCTGTCTAGACGTTCTATTTCCGCGCAGGGTCTTACATCCAGCCGATCTCTAACTGTCATCCAATCATCTTTTTTTTTTCATTTGGGTAGTTAAACCAACTGACACCCCTCTTACCTAAATGGTCCAATTAAAATTCCTCCATAATTAAGGCACCGTTTATTCTTAAATCGCAAAGCTGAACTCGTCTAACCTACTGCCAAATATCCGGCGAGAAATCTCAAGTGGCTATACAAAAAAAAAAAGAAGAGGAAAAAAGCGATTTCCGTAGCGCCAGCATGATTGCCCTTTTCCCGCGGCAATTAATATTCCGTGGGAGATAACGTCTTGGGCGTTTGCGGGCAAAAAGTGCGCGACCGAAAACAATTCGGGCGAAAGGCTTTAAGTGGCCACTTTGTCCGTTCGAGTGCGGTTATTGAACGAAACGCGAGGGGGTTTAATGTGAAATCTAGTCGCATTTTGTCGCAGTCACTCGAGGCCCGGCGAGACCCAATATTGTCTAGTCGACATCTCAGCTCCACTCGGTGCCCTCGACGGCTTTCCGCGAGGAGCGCGTTATACCCCGCGATATATATTACGCGCGACTCGTGTATGTGTCAAGTAAAGATTTAATTTAACCCGGGCGTTGAGTTATACGCGGCCATTTCCTGAATACACCGGGCGTCCGCGTACGACGCGTTGTTATACAAATTGGCTGGCGACACGAGCAACACTGCCAAATGAAATAGCCAAGCTTTACGATCCGAGCTGTAAATCGATGACAGATAATTGCGGCACATTTCACCGCGCTCCTTTTTCCACGGCGAAATGGAGCCATAATGAACTACTTTGAAGTCCACCTGGCACTCCTCCCCGTCCCCGACATTTTTACGACAAATTTACGGAAAAATGGTCGTTCCTTGGGGAGCACTTTTGCAATAATTATTGCAAACTGGGAGGTCCGCCTGTAAAATGGTGGGATTGAATTTCAATTTTCATCTCCTCCCCGAACTCACGCGTTACCATTTCGTATATCAATTTCGGTAGTTTATCACTGGAATGTCATACTTTTGATAAAGTTCGGGTAAGCGAGAGGAGATCTACTGGAAATTATTAAGATGGGTGTCGATATCTAGACAGAAAAAAATGTATTCGTTTTGGCAGACGAATGAGTTTCTAGCAATTTTTAACTAATTTAGTAAGAATTTATGTTATTTGCAGAAGGACATACATATTAAATCAAATAAAATGAATAGTTAAACTTTATATAAACTGCATTACTGTTTCAACCATATACTTATCTTATAGGGACTGAACATAACCTCAATATATCAACGAAAATTGCTTCAACTTCAGTGTTTCGAGGATTAGATAAATTTTGATGACTGATTCAGCTATATATTTATGCAATTCAATGAACTGGGTAGGTTAGTTTTCAAAAAATCGACTCACATAAATTCATTCGCCTACGATAATAATAATTTCTAACAATATACCTAATTTAAATAGAAATTCAATAGCGCACTTCATATCTTGTTTTCTGTGTATTGAAAAAAAAATGTAAAAAAAACATAACACCGGATTTCTGTTACGTTTATTAAAATTTAAAGCTGAAACAACATTGTAATCTTTCTTACAATTACCATTCACCCATCACGCCTCCAAAAGGCTAAAAACTTTAAAATTGTCTAAAAATTCTTTTCCCCAACGGTACAATGCACCTTAAATCAGCCAGCACTAAAATTCGTACCCCCTTTTCTTCACATCACAACCCGTCTTCCGCAGCAAGAAAGCCCATTTATTTTTGCAAAGTCTCGCAAGAAAGTTTCCTTTTTACAATTACAACAAAAACTCCTGCAAAATGACCCGGCTTATTAACGAAAGTTAGGACAACAATAATTAAAGTTTGGAATTCCTCTGGGGGGGGGTTGGTCGAAGTGATCGTCGGGATCGCACCTAGCTAACGGTGCGATGTAATTTCGTGTACTCGCGAAGAAACGTTGCAAAACTGGAATGAAAAGAGCCGTAGCTCCGGCGGGCAAACGATCGGAATGCTTGGCGCGTACGAACAGGTGAAGAGGGTGCTGCCACCAAGGGGGATCCGTGCGTTTGAAATTTCTCAGCCCCAGCTTTCCCTCCCTTTTTATCCGTCGTCGCGCTCCCTTTCTCTCCCGTCGGCAATCGATATCACGGCTACGCAACGCTCATCCCGCCGGGCCCCCCCCTCCCTCACCCCCGCCCGCCACCACTTTCATCCCCCTTTACTTGGGTCGCCTGTGTGTGCGTACCAGTCACCCTTGAGAACTCAAGGACCAAGCGCGACCCTGCGATATACGGCATCTGCGTCAAAAATACACCACAACCGAATGCTCCGCTCCTCGCGACTAAACGCTCCTCTAAAGTTTTCTTTCAATTTTTCCTCATTACGCACTCGCGAAACGTCCCCTCTCACTCTCTCCTTCCGAATTTAAGCCGGCAAAAACGTCGACTTTAATTCCGAACGAAACAACGTCGCTTTCCACCGCCGGCGATGTATTTCGTTTTATGATAATTAATGGAGTAATTCGTGGTCTAAATATCCCGGTGGAAACTGAAAGAGGAAATATTTGCAAAATGGCAAACGTAAAAGAGATGTTAATGTTACTTTGCCACGGATTTACTAATGATCGTAGTAAAAAATTTGACCTTTTAAATTGTATTCTCAGTTTAATAAAAAAAAAAAAAAAATCTCGTGTAGAAATTGAGAAAATGTCGAGTACTGGTACAGTATCGGTAAGCGTCGGTCAACCGTTGGCAAATGACCATTGGCCCAGTGCTGAATGCAAAGTGTAAATTTGCTTACACCTGTTTTTATAAATGAAAAATTAATTGTAAAATATTGTTGATAATTTACATATCAAAGAAATACTTTAGTAAAAATGAAACATACGGTCCATATATGGTCTCTCTATATATATATATATATATATAAATTTGCCAAATGGTGGTTTTGGAGACACGCCCTATTTGGGAGACTAGGTACGTGTTGGATTTTCAAATTTTGGAGGTAAATTTTCAAATTATGGAGGGAAATTTAAAA
>JABFPN010006515.1:0-11491 GCA_022817305.1 Leptoteleia sp. ZL-2020 | reverse complement strand
GGACAAATTACAATTCTTGTGATATTTAAAATACATTTTAAAAGAGATTATCAGTATTGTACAAGTTGTTATGGTACAGTATAATAAAAATGTTCATTTTTCTTATAACCTCTTTTAAACTGTGTATATTAACTAAGACAAGAAGATGTCATTTGTCCCTCTTTTTACATTTAGTATAATCATTTTTATCCCATTTTTTTTCTCAGTGTACGAGCATAAAAAGTAGTCAAAATGAAATGTTATTTAGTTAAATGATATATATAATTAAAAATACAGATTTGAACATCTTTATAAAGTGTTATAACAATATTTGTGGAAGAACAGTATCTAATAAAATTTGATACATCCAAATAAATGCAAGACTTTAATTGTTTTCATTTAACAATGTAAGATAATACAATTGCTGGAATTATTGTTAAAACGGACTTTGAAAATTACTTTCACAATTAATTTACATAATAACAATAATTAATTAATTATTTTGAAGAAATATTATCACGTTACGTTTTTTCACAGCGTAAATTATATATTACGTAAAAAAACCAGGGAAAAATATGATTTCAATATTAATTTTTTAATTGTCTATAATTACAATTTTCAAAACCACAAATTGTGCCTGTCTCGTCTTAGAGAATAACCGTGAATTACGTTTGAAATGACTATTAATTAAACATTCTTCGACCGATAAAGTGTTTAAGATTGTGACAGTACATTAAGTTTGCGAGAGAAAAAATTTTTTCTCTCCAAACGAGCACGGCGCGTTGTTCCGTATAAAATTAACTGAAACCGTCATCGTCAGAAGAAGATCAGAACAATGTATCATTTGATAAGAAAAAAAATTTACTTGACACATTAACAATATCCCAATGCAAAATAAATATCAGCAATAAAAGAAATTAATTTTTATAGTACAATATTAATTTTGATAATAACAATTACGTTTAATATTGCAGTAAAAATATTTTGGGAGGTTCATTTCTGAATTAAAAAAAAAGTCAAAGAAAGGCGGATTCACACGTTCACGCGAACACCTTCAACGGGAGTCCATTAGATAGATTTTGCAATCGCAGATTATGCAGGTATTTCGAGACGATCGTGAAACCAATTACGAAAACCGATTAATAAAAATGTATTTTACCGTATTCTAACTAAATCGGTACGATTAAAGTGCCGTCGATTAAATTAATAAATAAATGTTATGTAAACTAGGGTCAATCTGCGGTAAAAAAAATTCTTTTTTTTCTTCTTTCCTTGTGTCAAAAAAATATCGTTTTTACTTGCATTTTAAGACACAGCGAGCTCGCCTTGTATAACGCGCGTATTTGTATAACAGAAAATTTCTCTTTTTTTTTTTTGCTTTCTGCCTCGTCTTATACGAAAGCAAATGTGTGAGGTATAAAAATGATAAGAAGTAGGAGCGAGCGCGCCTTCGTTTGACATTTGAGACACGTGCTGAGGCTCCGAAAGTGAGACTCCGCGGCGAGACCTTGCGCGCGAATAGGAAAACTTGTTCGCAAAAATCCCGTTTCAAATGTCAAATCGCGGGATGCTCGGCACTGTCACGTGTTGCGCGAAACAATGCCAAAGGCTAAGTGCGCGAACTTAAAGGTAACGCTCAGTGAACTTTGATCGAAATGCCAATAAAACAATAGTTCTCCAATTTGTACCGAAAATTTGTTACAAATGCAACATTAGTACTCTTGCAAACCGTACATGTTAATTCCTTATACACCCGCGTCTCTCGCACAGTCAGAAATATGTCACGAAAATAAAGAGATCGTTATCGCGCTCGAGCAATTGCACGGGAAAAGTAAATCAGAAGAACAAAACGTTCCTCGCGTGAACTATATATATATATATATAAATTTAATTATTTTCGGTAATTTTACTTCGATAATTAAAAGAAACCTCATTAACATTAGTTAATCAAGGATCCCTGCCATTACACTCTTTTCTAGACTCGTTTTATTTCGGTATAGTCCGCACGCCGAAAAATGTTAAAACAAAAATTAATATTATACACTGTTATATATAACAATTCTGACGTAAAGTTATTTCGTAAATGATTATTACTTGACAAGTATTAAACTTTCATTAAATATCTTATAATTTTTACTATATTGAACGGTAATAAAGTTTATAATAAAAGAAATGTTGACAACTCATAAGTTGCACTGAAAAAAAGTTGGAATAAAGACTGTTTTACATAACATACAATGTAAAAGAGATTACAAGAAAAAGAATCATTTTTATTATACTGAATCATATAAACTTGTGCAATTCTCAAAACTTCATACTAAATACAAGTTGTCATTTGTTCCCATTTTTATATACAATGCAATAATTTTTCTCCGACTTTTTTCCCAGTGCTCACTCATAATCCTCGTGACATTTTATAATATAATTTGTTTAATATTTCAATAAAATATTAAACAATATGAAAATATGCACGAGCGAAATGTACGAACTCTAACATTAAGGTCGAGGTATCTTCCATTATATTTACGACAGGATAATCGCCGTAAGCAAAGTGGACGTGTACTCGTGAATGGATCCGGTGGACGTCGCGGCTCTTGAACCGATTAATCGTCGCGTTGTGCGCCGCTCAAACGAAGTATCGTTCGGTATCTGATCCGCGCGCCACAAGTGCATTCAAATCGTCCGCGAGGCGTTGTTATACTTTCACCCGAATGTTACTTTTACCCATTCTTCGGTCCGCACATCTAATTGTAACTCTAGAGCCATGCGAAATCTAATAATTATTGCGCGTCTTTGTTCCGTAAAGTCATACGTGAATAAAGCCGAAGCTCACCGCGCAGATGCAATTCAGGATCCGACGTTTCTAACGTTACTTTTTGCCTGCACCTCGGGATCGAAGATAACGCGAACGATGCGCGGAGAAAGGGCAGCGATTACATCGATTGCTCGTTTTACAGTTTGACTCGTGTACTTTACCAACTACAATGCAAAATCGCAGCGTACGCTTAAAATCAATCTGTCTGTAAATTCTCAAAGAGCAAGAATAATACAGTATTTAGACCGTGGAACGTGAATTGGCGGAATGCAAAATGCAAAGAGCATTGCGATATTTCAAACGAGTAATTCTTTATCTCTTATTAACAATCTTATGAATATTTAAAGTAAAGTTAAATATCCCTCTTGCATCTGATACATTGGAATTGCCATTTTGAAAATAGTAATATCCGAATTCGCATTCTAGAATCGCGTACTAAAAAGTGGAATTACCAATTGGTTTTTGAATATGGTACAAATAGACGCGTGAACTTGGTGCCCGTAACCAGTATTTACATATTTATCATGTTCCAGTAACTTTTACTAGCTCATCATCTGATTCAAAAAGGTCTCGTCTTCGTATTGAGGCGGCAATTTGAGTAATTTGGTGAAATGAATAATATTGTGAGAGCAAACATGGCAGGCAGGTGTCGAGAAATTGTAATTGAAATCACTCAATACGTGACTATTAGAAACCGGATTTTGTATACAACACGGACAGCATGTCAACGGGCGCGCACAAGCCGCTCCTGCCTCTTCCCTTTCCTTTTGTGATTTCTACTTACTCATACTCCCAATGTTACGAAACTGACCTTTCTCGGTATTCTCTATCGTGAATTCAGCGTCAATACGTTGTCAAATCCAAAAGTCAGCTGTATCAATTACACCCGAGACATAATGGACTACATTCACGACCGCGCTGCAGTTCAACTATAACATTTAGTTATTACCCAAAAATGTGAACGGAACCGCTTTTTCGATTCCTCCGGTCATTTATATAACTCAACGTTCGTTTCTGTTTAACTCAATTTTCCTTGAACGTTCCTCCTCAAAAAAGTTGTTTCCAATTATGTGTAATTCTCTCACCTTTTTTTATTGGAACATTAGTTCTCGTGGGCAGATAAAATCACTTGTTTGTTCAGGCGTCGTATGGGTTGATAAAGTACTTATACTTTGGGAAAGGGAATTTATAATAGAATGTCAGAGTGAGATTGATAAAATATTTTTTTTAGTCATAACACAGATAAAAATGTTTGGTTGTGGTAACCAAATCAAAATATCTTCTTAGTTACTGTAACTACACATATTTGTTATTGAGAAAATTGAACTAAATGTCTTTAACTAAACGATTTTAGTTTTAATTTCTATTTTTTTTTCTCAGTGTTTAAATTCTGAAAAATGTGAATATCTACCACAAAATATTATATTAATATGTATTAAAAATGCATACTTTTTTCTTTTCTTTTCACCGGGGACCTGATTAGTTTCTATTAAAAGATTAATATTAGAGCTCGATATTCTGCCTCGCTGCCCTTTGTTTACGCTCTACTTACATCAAAACATCAATTTAGTCTTGAGGCGTTTGAACTTGTCATTGAACTAAGTCGAAGATTTGATCAGCGAAACAATTTTTACCGCCTTACGCAATGGGCAGCATTAATTGCACAGTATCTAAATCTTTAAATGAAAAGTTCGCCGCAAATGCTAATAAATTCTGCATTCAAAGCAAATTGTATACGTTTATCTGTAAGAAGTCGCGCATTATTGGAAGCTTCGATGTTAGCAAACGCTTATTGTAGCCTTGGAAATGTTTACCTCCTAATTCATCATTGCAATTGACTTGAGCGTAGCATTTAAATTTTACCACATTTTATTTGAAAGGAATGTCTGCACTTAATGCACTAACACTCGAATCAACGGGCAGGTGAAAAAGTATACAACCCCGCATAATGATAATCTTTTAATTATCTTCATTTAGCCGTCCCAATTGCTTTATCGCTATTTTGTAACCTTAATTAAGTCGGTTTTGCGAATTCTGAATCATTTTATTATATGCATTTCATTGCCCCGTTTTGTCAAATGTACGTCATCGCCTTTATAAGTTCATCTTAACTGGTTAATAACTGTTTTAAATATATGGAAAATTTTTTTCTCCTCATTGTTTGTATTTTGAAACAAATTTCAATTATTCAAGTTCTAATTTATCTTAATTCTAACTCTACACTAACTCAAAACTGATCATATATTTGCAAAATTTAAGAAATTACTATCTTAAGTTAGCAAAAAGTATCAACTTGTTGACAATTATTCTTAGAAAGCTAACAATATATGTCAAAATGCTGCTGACACTTTTTACTAACTTAGGGTAGAATTTTTCAATTTTTGTAAGTATATGACCAGTTTATTAACAAAATCAGGAATTTTTATTAATCTCTCTTCTCCGGGCATATTAAATAGTTTTAAGGTTTAAAATGTCTAACGTGGAAATTGTATTTGGTTTGAAATTAGGCACTTATCAAGGTTTTATCTCTGGTCCTTGCTGGTTAATTTACAATTATAGTGCATTATTTTAAAGGATTATTTTTCGTTTAATAATTTTACATGTTCCATGGAATGTCGATGAAAAAAACTTGTTCTCCTGCAAGTTTTTCGGTTAATTATGGAAGGATGCATGCCAAGGCCAATTATATTTTAAGCGGCATTACAGACGTTAAAATTTAGCAATTTGTCGAAATATTACAAAATGCGCAACCTGCCGATGAACGCGACACCGATTGCGCTACCAAAACATGGTCGCGCACGCGCACACGCATTAAATACAGTCGTAACATATTTACATATGTGAGCGCTTGCGGAGGTGCGAAATCTGTGGAGAGTGAATTTGAGCTTCACTTTCTCCAGTTTCCTTATAGCTCTCTGATGAGAATAATAATTTATTATAATATTTCGTGATTGCGTTTTATGGTTTCCAACGCCAGGATTAGAGGGAATTCGCGCTGAAGAATTTTGTTTCTTGCATTTTACGAGTGTATATTTATCTTGTAACATCAATTAGTTTCATGTGTCATTCGCACGCAGTAAAATTCGTACCTTCATAAGAAAGAATAATATATTTAAACTTGGATTTTTAATTTGCGGAAATCTTAAATTGCATTTCCATGCAGTAGTTAATTTATAGTGGAATATTCAAACTTTTTTAATTTGAATAAATTTCCACATTAGAAGATCCCAACTTTTATGTAGATTTATTCGTTTATTAATAGTCGAGTGGTAGATGCTTTGGCTTATAACTCTTGGATAGTGAATTCGATTCTCAGTGAAATTAAAATTTTTTACTTATTTTCATAAAGAATTATTTTGCCACTAATACACTGAAAAAAATAAAATAATATGAGTTACTATACTTTCTGGCATTCTGAGGCTCTATGCTCCAATATTAAGAACTTTGCCAGACAATCTGGTAAACGGTATCACTTTTTCAAGTACCAATTATCAGAATTGTAGTACTTCTTCTCACATTGTCGAGCATTATTTTATACAAGAACACATAGAGTCCAGGATTACTATATTATTTTTCTCAGTGTACATAGACCATTTAACTTCCCTATAAGGAATTGCCAGAGTCGATCTGCAGACCCGGAACATAATCAGATTTACACTCACAAAAATGTCTATTTAAGAGTAATAGAATATTCTTATATTAAATAGAATTTCCATTCATTATATGGACAAAACGAAATACTATTTATAATAAGAATAAATAGATCTTATAAAGTATATATTTGTCTAAAAAGTAATTCCATTTATATTAAACGGATTTTTTTTTCAAGAAAAGAATAAAAATAGTTTCAGTTTAAAAATACTCAACAGATGATACAAATTTAACATAACAATTGCATGCTGTATATATAAATATGTACATACCCACACTACATATGAAAATATGTATATTTTAAATTGTTGGAAGCACTAATTTATCTTGAAATTTGCACACACTATACACTTAATTAAACAACACTGACCGAACGTAAAAAATTTAACACGGATGGAACACTGACCGAAACAAATAGACATATTCTTATCATAAATAGAAATCTGGTTAGTATTACCTGAGATAAAATTTATCATAAAATTAATTTCCTTTTAATATAAAAACTTAAATTTATTGTATATTAACTGAATATTCTTATTTTTAATTGATTTTCTATTAGTTTTAATAGGAAATTTTTCTTTGTACAATTTTCTTAAAGTAAGTATATTTCTTTTCTGAGTGTAAGACATGTCAGGCCCTATATGTATACCAAAGTGGATCCAGACTCGTGTCAGTACTCGTTATTTAAAAAAATTGTTCAATATAAGACCAACGTTGGATGGTTACTTAAAGAGTATAGGTATATAACTGGTATGTTGAGTTATACGGTGCTGGCCCAGTGTTATCACTCCATTACTGGCACAATTCCGTCACTGTACTGGCACTAAAAAAGATTACAATTTTGTCAAAGATATTTCTCTCAGTGTATGTATAATTTATATAGGACAATTCATGGGGTATTTTTTAAACGCACCCGACCATAATTAATAATTGCATACGAATAAAGTAAGACACGACATTTATTTCCTCGGCATTTCGGATTAATTATAATAATGCGCATGGTGATTTCTCAATTATATAACGTACGTTTAGCAGTCCCGCAATAATAAAATGTGTCGTTAAATTAAAATGGGCCCTGGCAAAAAAAAAACTTCGCTTGTTCTCGCGGCATTAGAACGTAACGATTGTTATTATTTAATGTCGCCGGCGTTACTCAACGCCGAAAAAGTCGTTCCAGAGAAATCGCTTATTATCTGATAATTTCTGATTCATAACAAACATAAAAAGTAATCAGGAAAGCTGTTTGCCTTTTTTTCGCGGCCGCAACCGGCCGCGACAGGAGACGATAATGTTCGCCGGAAAAGTGCACGGCGACGTGAACGCAAAGTCGCGGCGACTTCGTGTCACCTTTTTCGTTCATATTCTGGGTATTTCCATCGAGAGCCAATACAAACGAAATGCGAAATCACAAAATCGTAAATTGTATGACATGTTATTTTTTCACGTTTCCTTCCTCTGCTTCATCTTCTCTTTCTGCCTCTTCTTCTTTTTCTTCTTCTTTTTAGAACGTCTCGTTGAGAAGTGAAAGAAAACATTTCAGTTCCGTTTATACATTTCGTTGTATGTTAATGATTTAAAAAGTAGAATTCTGTAAGCATCTTAAAATGAGATACGAGGAATTTCGAATAAATTGGAAGAGATGACCGTTTGTAAGTAACTTTCATATTAGTAATAGATGGATTAAATTAGAGAATTGCAAAACGTCTTAATTTAAAACAAAAGCAATTATCATTTTTCACGTGAATTCTTGGCAATTTTGATTTCAATTTTTGATTGACATTAGTAATATTTAATTTTAAAACCGAGGGTTACACAATGTTCACATTTATATGTATTAATTTTTATAACAATATAATGATCTGTAAAAGTACAAATTATTATGGACATAATAATAATTAATGCATTTCTTCTGACATTAAATATAATAATTAATTAAATGTCTACGAGCTGAAAGTTACATAAATTGTGAATGAACGATTATAAGCTAATCAAATCCACTTAACTTTTTGAAATCATAAATTATCCTTTTAAATAACAAGAAAATATCATAGAATTACAAGATTTTCCTTCCTGACTAAATGTCTTCCATTATTAATATGTTATTGATATAGTAGTATTTTATTAATGTAACGTTATATAAATTAATTTACAAAATTAATACTTGTGCTTCTTATATTAGTTCCACAATAGTTAATCGATCGTTATAACAATATTTTGCACCTCAAAATAAATTTAATTTCTGTTTCAACTTACAACATAATTTCTCATAAAAAATTCAATAAAAAATAATTGTTTCTTTCACATTATCTACAAACAATTCATTTCTTTCATATTATCTACAAAAAAATAAAGCTATCTTTTCTCAGCAATTATAAAAATTATAAAATAAAATTAAAAAAAGATTTCACTTAAACCATTTGGAAATAAGTTAAAAGCATACGTATCAATAACAATAATTAAGATTTATTTTTTTATCATTTTATACGTCCCTTTTTATTTTTGCCTTTTGCTCTTACCTTTACGTCTCCAATAAAACTCGTATGAAAAAAGTCATGATCAAAATTAAATTGCGGAAAGAATGCAAGGAATGTTGTATCGTGGTTTGTTTTTTCGTTTTAGCATAATTCTTTATCTGCAGTTGGAGAACATTTTTTGAGTTATCGGCGCCGCGACAATGACAGCAGCACTCGATTCAGACGTTCGATGTTTTTGAAAGTGCAGAAATCGCGTGTCCCCGCAGGCCATTGGGATTCAAGACAAAATCCTGTCCTCGCGAAAGTGCAGCCAAGGTCCTTCTCGGCCATCTTGCCTGGCACATTCGTTTAAAATATCGTATACTCTCTTGAACTGAAGACACCGAAATGCGATTATTTATAGAAACACTCGTTTCAATCAATATTCCATCTCGAACAAATACACCGCGATAACTGCATATCTCATTTTAAAACTCTTACTTTCCACGTTGCAATCAATTTTTAATTAAACTTGAATGAACGATTTTTAATTAAATCCATCATTATTCGTGAATCGTAAATTATTTGCTCAATACTATATAATAATTAAATTTTAAATATAATATTTAAAGAATAATTATTATCTTTTAATTAATGATGTACTATAATTTGTTAGAATAATAAACTGACGGATTATACACAAAAAATTATATAATATAAGTGCTTAAAATTATGTTCGTTTAAAGTTAAGTCTGTGTCAGTAAAATCGAAATTTTGCCTAAAAACGAATGTAGCCATCGCTCTTACAAAAATTAATTTTATTTAAAAATACTTTTGCATTCAATACACAATATTATTTTCTTTTATTTTAGACAATACCTCGTAAAATAATACGTTACACATGAAAATGGCAAGTATCTTCGGTGAATTATAAAATTATCACCAGTGCACTTTTAAAAGTACAATATAATTTCTCTCATAACAAATATTCGGCTCTCATGGGCAAAGATTCGATCTGTTCACAACTGAGCGCGAACTGACTCGCATTCCGGTGCATTCCAGGCTCTCGCAAAGAGAACGTCCGAAATGGAATTCGAGTAAGGGCCGACTGTTTAACGAAAAACTCGCTGCCCTCGTCATCGCCGGGCTTTTGCTCTTGATTTAATGTTAATATAAACGCGACATCGGAATGCCGGATTGATTTCGCAGCAGCGCGTTTGATCGTGTTACACGAAAAGTATGGAACGCGTGCCCTTCTTTCGTCAATGGCCTGGTGTCGGTTTGTGTCGTTGCGTTTCTAGGACGCAAATTGCATTTCCCATTACGTACGGGAATTCTTTTTTATCGCCTCTAATTTCTTTTTTTTCAGCTGACAAATATTTCGCCTCACTTTTTGTGGCGTACGGTGACAAAAGGACAAGCTCCGCCAATTTCCTCGACGCTTACGGATTCGCCCGCTTAAATGGCATCGAGCATAGTGCAAGTTTTTTAAGCGGTTTCTAACGTGAGACTATGTAAGGGACTCATCGATTTGCAAAACCAAACACGTACTCAGTCATCGTTTCCTCAATAACTCAATTCATATATCACAACGATTATTAGGAGTGACTTCTTGCACTGTCAAATTTCTTCGGAACTTTTGAACGCATGCCCGCGTTTGATTGGATGGATAATTGTCGACAAATTGACGCTAACTTTTGTTATTTAAATTTATAACTATTATTATTTAAATTTTATTAAACATGCCCGGGGAGGGCATGAATAGAAATCTAATACAATTTGACACATAGGCAAATTTGGTTTATAATATATAACAGGATTTAATAAAGTTATTACTGTCAATCATAAAATACGTTTAACATAAGTATAGACATGTTCAATCCTAAGAAACATTTCTTGCCGTGTCTGTCAGTTAGTTCGTGGATATAAAATTAAACCTTAATCTTTACTATTACGAAAAACACATATTTCTTTCCATGCTAGTGTGTAAAATTGTCGGGGTAATCTTATACAGACTATTTTCTATGTATTCACTTCGGGAAGAACGTTTTTACTCCCTTAGGTGAAGTGATTGCACTCGACTGAACCTCGGTTCCGTCTCGCGCGTTCACTTCACCAGTGGGAGCAAATACGCATTTTCCTCCCTTGGTGCATAATGTACTATCTCGTACTGGCAAGGCAATTTTGTATTTTTTTTATATTTATAATTTATCTGAAATAATTAATAAATAATACGTTGTGAATATAAAAATATAAAACACTAATTTTTAAATTTCTATGTAAAAATTATATTACGAAAAAATGACAATCTAATGTGTACATATGAATATTTTAGACTTATTACTAAAATGATCAATACTCAAGAGCAATTCGGAAAGTAGTTTAAATGTGAAGCATGCTTCAATTAACATCTTTTCTTAAACTTTATGAAGTTTTCTAAAAGTTGATTAATTTTAATTATAATTCCCCGCGTGGAAAAAACATTGTGGCAGAGTCTATGGCAGCACTGTGGCTAAGACTGTGGCATGCGGGAGCCCACAGTCTTGGCCACAATAAGCCACACATGTTGCCGCAATGGATCGACTGTGGGATG
>JABFPN010006514.1:0-11493 GCA_022817305.1 Leptoteleia sp. ZL-2020 | reverse complement strand
CCCCCCCCCCCACTTTTTACCTCTTCATCGAAATTAATCCTTCTCCCATTTAGAACAGACTATGTCACTTGTACATAACATTCAGACATTTGTATAAAAATAAATTTACATCCGTTTTTCAATGCACGCTTGAGACATTGAGGAAGATGAAAAGTGAAATTCCGCTTTGACGAATGAGAAGGGATAAGAGGATTTGAAATTGAAAAGCAAATCGTTGCCTTGTTTGATAATTTTAATTAGATTTCCTTACAAATTGAAAACCACTTGAAACTTGTCGTCGACAAAGAACACACATTGGAACCTAAGTCAACAACAAAGTTGGAATCTCGAAAAAAAAAAGGGAAAAGAAAAAAGAAAAGGGAAAGAAAGGAAAAAGGTGGGATGCGCGCGGCGGCGGCCTGAAAAATCCGCTAAGTGGTTTCCAACTGAATAAGGCACGAAGACAAACGCGATAAAGTCGAAAAATGCGCCGGTAGCTCGGCCGAGGAGCGCGCATCTCTCTAATCGCAATAATCCCGGAAATTGAATCTTCCGGCAGATGAATAATGGTAATGCGCGGCCGATGTTTACTATCGTTTCCGACGTATCCCCCTGGCGGACGTTGGACGCGCTCGCGCGTCCAAGTACCGTATCAGGATCGCCAGGTAGATCCGACGTCACACGATACGCGCGCTCTCTCGGTCCCTCTCGGTCCCTCTCGGACCCTCTCGGACCCTCTCGGAGCTTCTCGCGGTAGCGCTAACGGTACCGAATCTGCATACCGTACACGTTAGTCCGCGCCGTGTAAACCGGGGTCGGCGCTATCGGCAACCGCATCATGCTAATTTCATTCCTGCGCTTGTACGATCGGACGCCCGCGGCAGCCCGACACTCGGCCGAACCCGGCCGATCGCCGGCAACTACTAGCTCGCCCCCCACCGGACCCCCCCCTCCCCTTTCCCGCATTGCTCCTTTTACACGCTCGCTTTCGAGAATTGTGCTCGGCCGTTACAAATAGCGCCCACGACCAATGGCTAATGGCCACCGTGGAAAAAGAAAAACGCTCCGCGGCGTCCTGTTGGAGGCCTAAGTGAGACATAAAACTGGAGGTACGCTCGTGGACCGGCTACTTTCCCACCATGTGCAATAATGATGTAATGCCTTCTCCCATTATCTCGCACCAATGGGGCTAAAAATTGTCCGTACAATCGCGAGCGGGCTTTCGCAATTGCCATATTATTGTTCGTATTTTCGCCGCGGTCCATTTCAGAGTTGTTTCGTTTTCGGGTATGAACGTTAATCGTGCTTGGTCGGATTAATCCATTCGGTTAGTTCTGTGGAACGTAAAGGGCCTAGTAGGAAAGGTTCGATGGGCTGAGTACTAGTACAATATGCCATTGCAAGAGTCACCAGTACTGGCAAATTTTGACCGTAGATCCACTTTGGCAACTTGCTACAGGGTAATTACACTGAGGGAAAAATTTTTGAAAAAATTGAAATCCATTTTATAATTTTTGATTTTACTTTATTGACTTCGTCCATTATCTTCTCAAATTACAAAGAAAAATTACAATTTGTTCAAAAAATGTTTTTTGAGTGTAGCAATTAGGTCCTTAAATTGGATATTTTGTAAATCAAAAGTTCAATATGAAATTATTGACTCGTTAATGGAAATTGATTTTGACTATACTTTAAATTTTATCCACTGATCATAAAGCTGGACATTCGCGAATCACTATAAATGCTGTGATTTGCGTTTAAAATTATTATCATTCGAACGAAATGAATAGCAATAATTATCCCTACGTTTTTGTCAATAATTTTTTGTTGCCGTTTGTGGGAAACCACGCTCAATGGATATTACACGAAACAGTGCTTACGAAATTGACATTATTTACATTTATCTGCAATAATACTATATTAAAATCAAATTTCGATAACATTTAAACCTTTCGCCACTGCGCGCACCTATACGCATCTGAATGCGCATTATATCATCCGCCCTTATCTTATTATACTTCACACCTAATCAAGTACTTTATAGGCACTACGCCAACATTTGTATACGAAATTTCTCTCGTAATATCCCACACAAACAATCCTCCCCCCCATTGGATATGACCATTTTATTGCCGGATATTTACAAACAATCGGAGTCGCGTAACGCTCCTCAAGTGTGTTATCCCCCCAACTAATAAGTGACACAAATGGTCGCGTATTTTTCATTCCTGACCGAGAAGTCGGTCTAGACGGAAAGAGTTGCACTTCTCGTCGACTGAACTCGCGCACCGTGCAACCGATTCAAAGGACCGACGTTGACCCAGTTAGTCGAACGCGAGTCACGAATGATTCCGAAGGCACCGAATTATCGTTGCTTACACTGAATAACAAAAATTTGAGTGCTTTCAACTCGATGGTAGAATTGACGAAGGCATGTTTAAAACAACCATATTCCATTTAAATCCATCACATTTTTATAGTTGAATTTACTCGATATTTAAATTGAATTATTTAAATTTTTAACACCGTGTTAAAATATGTACCTACTGAGTTCAAATCCTAGCAAAGGCGAGTTTATGGCAAATTTTTTTTCTATAAAATAATTAAATAAAATATTTTCGTGTACCAAGTGTACATAGAGTTGATTCAACTTAAAAGATATTTTGTTTGTATTAATAAAATGAGTTAAGTCAAATTATAAATAAGGTTGGACACGTATTTGACTCGGAAAATGAGTTGATTCAACTTGATTTTACTTGACTTAACTTGTCATTTTTTACAGCGTAGACGGAACAGCGCTCATTCTCCGGCCAAAGCGACACATTGTACACCGAAAAGCACTTTTCCTTGGGGCGCACGACGCGAGATCGAATCACCGGCGTCGCGCTTTCCATCAACATTTTCTATTTTTTTTTTTTTTTCTTTATTTTTCTCTTTTTTTTTTTAGTCCCGCGCCTTTGGTCGATCAATCAATGGCCGGATTTGTGCTTGTAAGTGGCGTGAAAATTCGTGGAATCGAAGGAGCGGTCGCGTGAAATTCCCGCCCCCGTCATTGGGGCCGATATTAATGGAGTTCCCTTTTCACGCCGAGGCTCGGGTCTTAATCATCGATAGCCCGGCCGGGGAATTATGAGCATTTGGAGGTCCGCGCGCCGTGGGTGCCCGTCTGGGCCGGGCCCGCTAACTGACTGACTGACGGCCCGGTCGGTTCGTTTATTATCGGCCGCTCGATGGTGTCAAACCGGCACAAGATTGATCGTCATCTTCAAGCGCGCATAATTATTTCGAGTCGTTGGACCCTATCAAGGTGCATTTTTACGATTGCATCGTGGCCGCTCGCGCCGTAAACCAACCGCGAAGACGTGCACCCCCCTCCCCTCTCCCCGGCCCATCAATCTTCTCCAAGGACCAATCACTTTTTCCCCCCTTACACTTTTTTTTCACCTCTCTCCTTCTCGCCTTTCCTTTTTTTTCTCCCGTTTTCGGGTTCTTTACTGCGTTTTTCTTTTTTCGTAAATTTGTTTGCGGTGAATTATGACCGGGGTTAATTTACGACTCGGCGTCCAGTCAAATTACAACCGGATAACATTTTCCCTCGTATCAATCCGCCACGATGCGTGTCGCGTCACGTCTAATTAGAATCTCGCTTCGAATGCAATCGTGCTTTTTGGGTCCCACGAAAGAGGTCATTGTTTCGATTGAATTAAATAGCGGATTCATCGGGAAACTCGCTTCTCTAGGGGTTAACGCTAGAATTGGTTATTTTTCGACAAAATATTCACTAGTGTTGATTTAGAGTTAATCTTGGGAAACTTGAAGGATAATTCCGGGGGAATCCTAGTTTAGATAAATTTGTTAAATAAATAATAATAATAATTAAAATGGTTAACAATGACGTTAAAGTTTTGAACCAAAATGAAATATAAACATTATCTTATAGTCTAATATCATATAATTTGAATTAACAATAATATAAAAAATGACTCCTCATCTTAGTGCATTTAAATTGAAATAAATAAATAAATTCATTCATTCGCTTCTGAAAACGTAATTATTTTTAAAACTATTTTCTCGCATGATTACATCCTGATCATTGTACTTTGAAAAGATTTAATTTACAAAATTACACACATGCATCCTACAGCTAACAAAGGGTTAAAGACATTCTTTTGAAAACGATTAATAAAAAATAATTAAGTGTCATTAGCGTTTCCGTGCTTCGACTTCCTGAAAAAAAAGAGAGAAGAAATAAAAATGGACACTTTATATTTTAGCAGATGGCACTTGTTGCCGTCGAGTCAAAGTGACTTGCCAAGTTACGAGCGAACATTTGCGTGACAAGAAAATAACGCGGCGGGCATTTAAATTTGCGTTAGAAATTCACTGGAAAGTTCGAGCAATTTCCCAGGTAGAAAAATTTCAGTGTCGCCGAGAAATTAAAATTTTTATCAGACTTTGCCATTAGTGCATTGAGAAAAAAAAAATAGGAAAAACTAAAATCGTCTGATTAAAAACATTTAGTTAATAGAACCAAATTTATTGTAACAAATATTTTTAGTTACAGTAACTAAAAAATATATTTGGTCCAACATATTTGGATATTTCAATTGAAAATTTTGATCAGCTAAAAAGGAAACAAATGTCTGGTCACCGCAAGCAAACATTTTTCTCAGTGCAGCTGCCACTGGGGCACCACAATTTGTTGAGTGCAATTTTCAATAGTCCCAAGGTGGGTAATCGTTTGGATTGAGTGGCGAAAACTCGGGCGACGAAGCGGGCGAATTAATGGCAAAAATGTTACTGATTGATTAGGCCGCGGAGAAAGAAATTGGACGGGTCCGATAGGCTGGCTCGTGTGCCACGTACGTACGAGCGGTCGAACGTGGAATCACGTTGCCGGGACTTGATTCGATCCTTGAAGCGAGCCGAAGGTATCCTGCTGTGAAACGCCTGGATTCCAACATCGGTACCGCGGTTAACGAAGGGCCCGGCGAGCCGGCTCATATGCTTCAGCCGCGTTTCCTTTTTTGTTTCTCCGTACCAACTTCCTTGTAGTTGTTTTGTGGAACTACAACTCTTTCCCGGCCGTATTTATACATCTCGAAATTCTCAATAGAACTTTGTTCGCCGACGACGAAACGAGCGCATCAACTTTTGAATCGTCATCGAACAACGTCACGTGGATTCCTACATTCCTTGCGCGCGAGTCCAATAAGGCGGTTCCACGCTCGCCCAGTTACATCCTCGTCAAATTAATAATTCCGCGGCCTTGCGTCACTTACACCCACCGTGCCGCGTGGAAAATTCTTCAACGTTTTTTCCAAACCAATCCCAATATTGGGATACCAGATATTTCTAGTATTTTTCACATTACACGCAGAAAGATGAAACAGTTAATTCTCCCATAAAAATTTGAGTTCGAACCCCTGAAGACAATTTATGAACATTCTTAGGATAAAGAACACTGAGAAAAAAAGTCATTTGGTTTAGTATAATTAGAATTCTAGTTAAATTGACCATATTCTGGTTATTTTAACTAAAAATTGGGTAACTAGAACTATAATTTTATATGGTTAATATTGTAATTTTTTTTTCTCAGTGTATGAAAGAAATACTATAATAAAGTATGTATTCCAATAAAACTGTATAAATTCCAATAAATTTATAGGACAAAGTACTTTCTTTTAGCATGTAAAGATTCCGGATTACAAATAATTACTTGTAAACAGTTGTGAAAGTTGTAAGAGTGTAAAATTTAGATATTGATTTTTCTAGACATTGCAAAGAAATGTATGGAAATTAATGTTGACGAAATGTAATGAAGACGATGATATGTGCAAAATTTTATAACCAATTTTTCTTCCGGGTACATGACATCTTGTTAATTTTTTTTTTCACTCGTCATATCTGTCCGGCGTAAAGTTGAATTGCTATTCGATGCGAGGCAGAATTTTATTTTAAAATATCGTTTTAAAAGTGTTTATTTGCAAATTATAATTAAAAAAGGAACGCACCAGCGAGCGTTGCATACATCGAAGTGACCCAATTTGACAACGCATGGTTAAATTTTCCCAGACGCGTATTGTAATTTGGCGAATAAATATCGGGGCTTTTTAATTTTTCGCTGATCATCGCGAGATAACCTGGGCCACGAAGTCGAATTCGACAAAGCGAGGCTCGCATTCGCGAGGAGGAAGCGAGGTGCCGGCCGGTCATGAATCATCGAGCCCGGCAGATATCTCTCGATCTGGACAAACTCACCCGCATACTCGGGACAAGTTTATCTTATTTTGCGTGTCACCTCCGTGTCAATGTGTAATCGCCGAGTGGCCGTTTCAGTGTATTCAGTTCTGGACGATACAAGAAAACGAACGACGCGAGCGCAGAACGAAACCAAAATGAAACTGACACTTCCTTGACGTGTACATCTGTATACCATCGTGCACTTTAATGGGAACCCGGCGTTTTTATTTAACCTTTGCCGTGCGATCATTTTGCGACCGAGCGCCTTTATTAATCGCAATCGATGGAATCAACAAAATCGAACCATCTTCCCAGGCCTTTCCCCCCCCCCCTTTTTTCTAACTCCTTTTTTTTACTTCTCCTTCCCCTTGCTCCCCCTCCCACCCCACTCTCTCTCGCTTTCTTTTTTTCCTTCTTCCCTCCTTTTATTCTTGTTCTCTTTCCTCCTTTCTTTCTCTTTTATTTCTCGGAGAATCTAGCGAGGGGAATAATGTCGAAACCGCGGCGTTCTCGTATGTTAAAAGCGTCCGCGTTTCAGCATAATCGAATAATTCATATGCAAGGCGACCTGTGTTTTTCTTTGTTCATACGGATTTCATAATACGGCTGAAATTTCGACAGCGACGGAGAGAGCGAATGACTAACGTGCACCAGAATCGGGACCCGCTCGGTGAATTCGTAGCGAGAGCTTCATAAATGTCAGCTCGCCGCTATCGAAATTAAATTATGGCGCGTTTATATTGCCGTCAAATTGTAGCGCGGCAATTAAAGCGAGAACAAATCTAATTAAAAATAAATATACCTTGCCTGTGTCTGTGCCGCAAAAATGATTAAATCAATTTGTGTAAAAAAATGGTTGGTTACTATTTAATGAAATAGATACAGGATTTTAATGATAATAACGATCTTTACGCTTTGATATCTTTCTAATATGGAAAGTCAATAGAAAATTTTCAATCAGAATGTTCAAGTGAATTGTTTGAAAATTTTTTATATTAATTCGGAGTTATGTCCGTAAAAGTGAAAATGTTCTCTACTAAAGATTGTAAAAATGTTGATTATGAGGGCACTTTTTAGTATTTTCTAAATGAAAGTTATTGCGTAATTAAGTTAATCTTTATTACTACTTAAAGCAATAATATTCCATTGTCCAAAGTATCCTTAAATCTGTGTAAAAAGTAGCAATTTATGGTATTTCTTTTTCATTCGAATTCACAGTATTCATAGGTCTTTTAAATAGTCAGACGTAGCTTCACTTTCGACGTAAAATAATACTAAGAGTATTATTATTTCGTGAAAATTTTAGGTATTCTAATCAATAAATATATTGGCACAATCAAGTTCATGTTGAGGAACCATCAGTTCGTGTTAATTTCACATGACATTTCTCTCGTTTTCATGCAATTTGTATCTGTAGGAATTTGTTGTTAACAATTGAAGGCGAAGATGCAAATACGTTGGAGCGATCAAGTTTGTTGCCGAACTAACAAATCGGTCTTTGAGCGCCAGTAACGGCGGAGCAATCGAAAGCCGAGAATCGGAGATCGCCTACTTTGACAATATTCATGACAAGACTCGCGGCGAATGTTGCCCCACGGCCGACGTCACAAGTCTCGCATTAGCTCGCGGATGCGGCAGTTTGTTTTATCCGTCGTATCAACGCTTAATATCCACGAACCAATGAACAGTTACCGCGGATTTGCATAACTTAAACTACCGTTCGCTGTTGGTTGCGCGCTATTGGGAATTCTCGAGTTCATGAAAGGACGTCGACGAGGAATCGCGATGCTCGGATGCCTTTTTCGCCATTCCCGGCCTCTCCGGCTCGTGAAAGCCACGGCACGATTATGCCATCGGGACGATCCGATTTCGATACGCAAAAATGTTTGATTTATTCCGTTCCGTTAAAAAGATGTACGAGTCGTTTCGGGAACATCGTTCGGTAATCGTAGAAACTGAATTTTTTAACGCTTCAATCATTCAATCCGGGGCGCTTTGTTTTTGACCATTTATAAGTGCCATTAAATTTTCATGATATTGTATAATTGGGACGATTTATTCCACTCAATTTTAGAAATTCGACATTTTAAGCAAAACTTATTGCTCTTCCTCTTATTCGCATCTTTGGCCAATCTTGCCTTAATACTTTTTTAATTCCTTTTATTGGTGGACAGTTGACGAGCGATAAGTTGATGAATTTATAAAAATATATACCGTGAAATATTTATAGCTATGGTAAAATTAAATATTAATCGATAGAGGGAAATTTAAATTCCCCCACAAATCTGATACCAAAGACAATTGTGACACTTGTTTTTTTTTTTTTTATTATTATTTTATTTCAATGTAGTAATACAAAGACATGAAATTCGGTCACTTTCCGTTACGCGAAAAAGTAACAACAAGAAAAAGCTGAATATCAAAGAAAAAAAAACGCGAATTACTCGCCGCATCTGCAGATATAATTTGCTTTGAATTACAATTTTCTTTTAGCCTGCGCTCGGTTTTCATGTCCTTAACTGTACATGCCGCCTTATTACACTTTTTTTTTCTGCCCCGCGTATAATACCGAACGAAAAAAGGCCATCAAATGAATTGAGACTGATAATCGCGTTTCTTTTCATGTAAAATGAGCTGGAAGAAGATACAATATTTCACCGAGATTAACAGTAACGACTGCGCGAGTAGTAAATTGTAAAGAAAAAAGGAAAGAAAACGGCAACTTTCTTCCTAATCTGTTGCCGAAGGAGCTGAACATGTGGCGGAAGATATATGCGTGTTTATCCGGCGGCAATTTCTCCGGTGTCGACGACCTACATGAACATCGGGTCATTGGGCCATCGGCGACCGCGACCTCTCTGTTTTCCGGACACCTACACAAGCTGCGCCACCTGATTTACTCGTCGGCCGCGGTGCACCAGTTACACGAATCCTTGTCGCGCTGCGCGATCGTTTGTTCCGCCACGGCAAATAGGCGCCCTCGCCGGCAGCTCCCATATAATCGTCCGCGCAAACACCTACGTGCATACGATTACGATCGCACCGCCAAACCTTTGACACAATATTTAGAATGCTCGAGGACCGTAAGCGTGCCAATTGTTCAATTAAGTGTCGTGCAAACGGTCGACCGTACTGTGCCCTTTCAGAAAAGCCAAGTTATATCGTACGCTGAATTTTTATTTATTACACAGTAATTATCAATATCCCTGGTAAAAATGACACATATATGGCCAAAAATTGATTACTATATAAGGTAATTATTAAATGAAAATATGGCTAGAATATTATATCAATTATTGCCATAAATCGACCATATATGGCCACATATATATTAAGGAAAAACATTAACGTTTCTGATATAAAATTGTTAAAACATACATGGACCATATATGTTTCATTTTTACTAGGGATCTGTCTTTTTACATCAAGAATAAAAGATAATACTGACTCAGAACCTGTGGTCGCCAACTTTGGGCGCTATATTTGACGTTGGGTTTCCAGGTTAGGCGAAGAACGGTCGGGAATTGTTTTTTGATCGCCCTGATAATTTGCCAGTTTGGATCGAACAAAGAGCGCCGTTGAATAATTAAAACGCCGCCGGATCGCGTTTTCGTGCTAATAATATCGGGCGAGAGTTATGAGTCCGCGGGCAATACACCGGACCATTAGCTTACGCTGTAATCTATACGTAGATTAGTGCCTAATATACGAAAGGTCGGCGCGGTATCAATCATCGCGTCGCACGTGTAATGCCGTTGCCAACACTTATACCCGTCAAATTAAAATTGTATTAATAACAATGGTCCCGGCGTTCAAATAATAAATACCCGCGCGCCTGGCCCATAATGTTACGTCCAGCTCTTCTTTCTTTCTTTCACGTCTTCTCTTTTTCTTTTCTTTCCCTTCTTTTTTTTTCCTTTTCCATCCTCCTCTCCTGCGTCTTATCGTGGCCAGCACTCTGAATTGATGATTTCTTTAATGGCCGCTCACGATGCCCGCGATTATAATAAATCATAGGCAAATCTTCGTCTCTTTCTCTCGCACGGAAATAATCGGCCGACCCATTTAGTCGTGCCAATTATCGGGTGAATGGTAACGAGTCTCGCGCGCGCGAGATTCAAAGGTGAATCGTAGAAACTTTCGAGACGGCTTTCGGTAAATAGCGCCAAAAGTTATGAGATCATCGGTCCGTTGAAATTGATTAATGATGGACGATTAGGCCGCGGGATGACTTATGTCGCGCGTGATTTCAGGCCGAGCGATACGTGGGTGCCCGCGGCCTGCCCCCGAGCGCCAGTTCCGGCTTCGCCAACATTTCCGCGGCTCCGTTACCGTACATCTACCGTCCATATACCGTCCAAATACCGATGCCCCCCGACGCCAAGTTATGCCATTTCAATTTTTAATACCTCCTTTGGACGGAATTCATTTTCTTTATTACGAATATTTACGACAGTTTTATGCTAAGTGATTTTCGATTGAAACGATTCTGCGATGAAATGTTTTATATAAGCGTTAATTTAAACGATTTCCATTGAGTTGTGGACGGGTGAGTAGGGGAGGGGGGGGGGGTGAACGAAGCTAATTACAGGGTTTGCAATAGTAGAGAACGTTTTTATCAATACGATTATTAATTACAATGGCAGTTGTAACAAAATTGCTGTTATTAGGAGCAATTAATTTAAATTTAAACTTACCAAATTTCTTATTATTATAATGATTATAATAAAAATAATGATTATGCTTTATATTTTTTATTTAATTTAAAAGTAGTCGGGAAAAGTAAATTTATATTTTCATATAAAGATTGATATTAACCTTAGTCAGTTGCACTCATTTAAACGGTAATTACTGTGTGTTTGGATATATGATTAATTAATATATAACTTACAATAGTAATTTTTCATTTTATTTCTTTTTCTTTTTTTCTTCCCCATGTGGAAATTGCCAGCACTGACAAATGGCCCATGCTTGGGCCAGTACTGGCTGCCAGCATACGGCAGACAGCATTGGCCCAGCATTGCGGAAGAGCCGAATGACAACAGATTCTGTCGTATGCCGGATCAATAACGGCAGTTGAATTGTTTTGTTAAACGGGCTTCAGCCAGTACTGTGCCAGTACTGGTATACAATAACGGCCGGCATTGTAAACCGCAGCTGGCAAAGTGCTGGCGACGTACCGATTTACAACTAATTCTGTGGTTTGCCGGTTAAGAATAAGGGTCGAATTTGTTGTTTCCCAGTACTGGTTCAATACAGACACGGTACTGG